>JAPFFA010000008.1:10978963-10992410 GCA_026153275.1 Sciades herzbergii | reverse complement strand
CCTCTCTCTGCCTTTCTCCCTCTCTCACTCTCTCTCTCTGCCTCTGTGTGTGTCTCTCTCTGCCTCTGCCTCTCCCTCTCTCTGTCTTTCTCCCTCTCTCACTCTCTCTGCCTCTGTGTATGTCTCTCTCTCTGCCTCTCTCTCTCTGCCTCTCCCACTCTCTGTCTTTCTCCCTCTCTCTCTGCCTCTGTCTCTCTCTCCCTCTCTCTCTCTGCCTCTGTGTATGTGTCTCTCTCTGCCTCAGTCTCTCTCTCTCTCTCTCCCCTCTCTCTGTCTCTCCCACTCTCTGCCTTTCTCCCTCTCTCTCTGCCTCCGTGTATGTGTCTCTCTCTCTGCCTCTGTCTCTCTCTCTGCCTCTGTGTATGTGTGTGTCTCTCTCTCTCTCTCTGCCTCAGTCTCTCTCTCTCTCTCCCCTCTCTCTGCCTCTCTCTCTCTCTCTCTCTATCTCGGCCTCTGTGCATGTCTCTCTCTCTCTGCCTCTCCCTCTCTCTCTCCCTCTCTCTCTCTCTGCCTCTCTCTCTCTGCCTGTCTTTCTCCCCCCTCTCTGCCTCTCTCTCTGTCTGTCTTTCTCTCTCTGCCTCTGTGTGTGTGTGTGTTTCAGCTGAACTCAGCACTTTGCTCGAGAACACTCGTGCGTCCTTCTCCCTCATCCGGTCGCCGCGTGCTGTTGCTGCTTCTTTCCTCGAGGTTTCCAAAGCGCGCACCTGAGCCATAAGCGGGTGCACGAGCTGTTAGTATTCTTCAAATAAATCTGAACGTTCAATGCTTCAATGCTTCTCACCCCCCCCCCCCCCCCAACACACACACACACACACACACAATATTTATTTCCAACTTTCTTGTTCAGTAAACACCATCTTGCATTCCAGGACACCAAATGCATGAAAGAGCTAACTCCGCACTTCCTTTGCAAATCTTTTTACAACTTTAACCTTACAAGGTGACGCTCTCAGGCTGCAGCGCATCGATTCGTGCACAGTGCAGTAAAACCTGCTCGACCAAACGCAGCAACAATTAGCCAGGCAACGAAGAAGAAAGGATTTAATTGAGGACTGAGGTTGGAATCAAGTGCATGATGATGATGATGATGATGATGTAACACAGGGCATGCAGCTTCAGAACACCAGGCGATGCACAATCAGCAGCTCAAGTGGAATGCACAGGATGTTTCAGGAAGCCAGGAGGTTATAACACGAGTCCTGTTGTAGGACTAAACAATGAAAAACATGATGTCGGACAGCAGAAATGAAAATCTCTATCTCTGTCTCTCTCGTCGCGCTTAATTGCTGAGAAAGCGGACCTTCTGGTACTCGGTTCGTGCTATTTGCATGAGAAGAAAGCCATTGGTTTATGGGCTGTGATGTAAAACAGTGACCTGGGAGCCTGGGGCCACAGCCAGCGGCTGATCTCTTGGTTAGCGCGTCTAGCGTTTACAGAAAAGTGCAGCGCGGTAGGGAGGATTTATTTAATACACGCTGAAACAGTGTGCGGGGGGGGCTGCCACTATGCATCCCATAATAGTTTCTGTGAATACAGTTACACCAGCTAGATTTATTTAACAACCCATTTATGTGCGCTAATGTAATGCATAAATGTCATGCACCATGACCAAACGTGTATGAAATGCCTATCTATAGAAATAAGTGTTAAATTAGTGTAGAAACCGTTGTGGCATGTAATTAAGATTAAGATGAGCATAAACGCATAAAAAATAGTTTTACCATATTCCTTATGTTTTGCTCTGTTATCCAAGAACTTTCCTTCAGGGGGTAAAAATGGCGAAAGCGTTGACGTGTCATAGCGTCATTAAATCATCTAGTTCAATGTTAGTCCCAGGAGCTTTTTTTTTTTTTATGGATTAAATTAAGCACTTCCATCTTCATTCCCACCTGATCACAGCTATATAAATCCCAACAGCTGATCATCAGACTTCAGAAGCGCGACGCCTTCAGACCGTGCGGCTCGCGGACGCGCACGCAGACCTGCTCACCAGTTTCGGTCATGCTTTTGTTTTTGTTTTGTTTTGTTTTTTTGAAAAGAGTGAGCACATTTTTTTTGACCCAGATGTTTATATAAAATAAAGAAGAAGAAAAAAACTTGGGTTTAAAAAAAAAAAAAGAAAGGGACAACTGGAAGTACCGACCAGCAGGCTGCACATTTCAGGTTTCAAGGCGAGGAGAGGAGCGCAAGCGAGGAGAGACGGGAGCTGTCCGGTGCTGTATGTCTGTATGTACGCGTGTGCGCGCTCCAGGAGAAAGGAGCTATCCGGTGCTGAAGTTGCATTTCCGCTAAGAGCGACGCGACGCGACGGCACGAGAAGCTCACTAACGGGGGCGAGGTGTCTGCCGTCGCCCCGTGCCTGCGTCTGAGCAAAGAAAAACAAAAAGAAAAACAAAACAAATAAAAAAAAAACCAACCAAACAAACAAAAAACGGGGTTTTTGCCTCGGCGGTGCATGAAGAGCAAGAGACCTGACCGAGCGGGCGGACGGACGAGTGGTGTGTTTTTTGCTGCAACGTGAAACATGCCAAGGTCTTTCCTGGTCAAAAAGGTTAAGCTCGATGATTTCTCGTCTGCTGACCTCGAGAGCTCTTATGGCAGATCCAGAGCGGACCTCAGCCTCCGATTTCACGAGAAAGGTAAGAATAACGGAATGAACAGTGCGCTGCTGTAGTGTGGGTGATGAATAGGCGACCTGTAGGACGATCAGAGATGCAAATAGCCCATCATTTACACTACATTTTATTTAGTGCATTTATTACATCATGATGTGTCTTGTTTCGCGTGCTCATCCACCAGGACGTTATTTTATCCCCCTCAAAACCGTCACTGGTTACAGATTTTTTTTTTTTTTTTGTCGAGTCTGCACATTTTGGCTTCGGTAATTTCATGTGTTGCGCTTTGCTCACTCATAGCAAGACTCCATAATCAAGAGGATGATTCCAAATCTCATCCCACCGCGATGATTCCAAATATATAAGAAATATTAAACACCACTTGAAGTCATTATCCTTTTTTTTTTTTAACAGTCAAAGAACCGTGTCATGGAATTATTCACACTTGCACTCGTACACACACACACACACACACGATCGTGTTTGTAGCCATTATTTCCGCTCTATATAATACACACAACACTCTCTAAACCATTTTGTGCACAAATCCATTTCCACACGTGCATGATGTGCGAGTCTCGTGGAAGGTGTCTCGAGTCGTGCGTGTGAGAATCGACCTATTTCTGCTCTGATCTTTGTCACAAGTGCAAATGCAATTATGACTGAAGCAAGATCAGCTGCCTTTGTCCTTAAAAGGGTTACCCCGCTAATTGAAATGGAGATGTATTGATTTCCTGGTGGGAGTGTTACAGAGATACCTTCACGAGAAATCTGTTGCTGAATGCAACGCTCAATTTCTAGTATGGAGTGTGAAGGAGAAAAAAAAATCCAAAAAGGAGGAAAGAAAAGGAGCAGAAATAGACTGTTGCATGTCAGAATGTAGCACCTGACTCATTGCTTCCTGTCGAGTCAAGTCGGCGTTGCTTAAACTGTTGCTTTCTTCCCTCTCTCTCTCTCTCTCTGCTTTCCTTTCCAACGGAAGGTTACATCAGCGACTACATAACCCCGTCTGTGTATGAAGCAGAGAATGAAAATGGCATCAAAGTGCCCTCACCGGGACCCATCTACGAGAGCCTGCACAGCGATTACGGCGCGCCGGACTCGGACCAGCCCGACAGCCCGCGCTCTGAGATCTCGACCGGGTACATCAACGGAGACAATGCGGTGAGTGAGGGCTACACGGTAGACGCCTTCTTCATAACGGACGGCCGCTCGCGCAGGAGGGCCGTGGGCAGCGCGAGGAGCGCGCAACGCCATACGTGCAACGAGTGCGGCAAGAGCTACGCCACGTCGTCCAACCTGAGCCGCCACAAGCAGACGCACCGCAGCATGGACAGCAAGATGGCCAAGAAGTGCCCGACGTGCGGCAAGGTGTACGTGTCCATGCCGGCCATGGCCATGCACCTGCTCACGCACGACCTCAAGCACAAGTGCGACGTGTGCGGCAAGGCGTTCAGTCGCCCCTGGTTGCTGCAGGGCCACATGCGCTCGCACACGGGCGAGAAGCCGTTTGGGTGCGCGCACTGCGGGAAAGCCTTCGCCGACCGCTCCAACCTGCGCGCACACATGCAGACGCACTCGGCCTTCAAGCACTACAAGTGCAAGCGCTGCAACAAGACCTTCGCGCTCAAGTCGTACCTGAACAAGCACTACGAGTCGGCGTGCTTCAAGGGGGCCTTTTCTCCGCTCAGACCCGATTCCTGAAAGAGCCACAGGAGTCAAAGTGCGTCCACGACTTTGCTTTTCTCTCCTGCAGCAACAGAACTGAGGAAAAACTTGGATTATTCGCATGTAACTTTTCTTTTCCAAGCCTAACCATCCCCCCTTCCCCCAGCCTCCTAGCCGTTCGCCTACTCCAAGCCGAAAATAGCAACATATTTTGCTAAAAAAAAATAATAAAAAAGAATGAATGAAAGAAGAAGAAGAAGAAGAAAACCCCACACACTCAGAGGACATTGAAAATGTCTAACTCTTTCTCTCTCTATTAAAAGGTCAAACCTTTTTCTCAGTATTGGATCACATTATACTGCTGCCAGTGGCCACAAAAGTGTTCAGCGTCGAGGTAAAACTATTTAACTTATTTATGTACTTATTTATTATTTTATACAAGTCGTGTAAAACAAACATTCATTTGCACTTTAATTTATTGTTCGGTTTTGCCAAGCTTTCCCTTCACCATCAATATGCCAAAGCATTTGACACTTTTTCAATCGGTTTTTCTTGCTTTGATAGTTTTTGTTTGTTTGTTTGACACTTTATAAATTTGTTGCATGCAAAAAAAAAAAAAAAGATCTGAAATCTATGCCAATTTTATCGAGCTTTTGATTTTGTTTTGTTTTTGTTTTGCGAAAATCTAGTTAGAATCAGTCTGCAATATTTCTCGGGAGTCATTAAAAATTAATAGAGCAATAATGCATGGTATTTTTTAAAACAAACAAACAACACACACAAAAAAAAAAAGAAATAAACGAATAATAGCTATAACATTTTTAATCACGATTTTAATCCAATACCGTTAGTAGTCGTGCAGAAGAAGAAGAAGCTCAATATCAGGGAAATGCCAGTGTAGTATTAGTGGATATAGACCATGGGCTGGGGGTTGGTTATGGTGGGGTAAGTGGGGTGCGGGGTGGGGTGGGGTGGGGAGGGAGGGAGGGGGTATTATAGGGGGTCTTTTCTAAGCGGTTATGCACTGCCTGCCTCTTATTTAGAGTAGTTGTAGAGTCGTAGTCACGTGGTGCCGCCGTGACCCTTTTTTCCCAGGTGCACAAAGGTCGAGTGGCGCTTCTAACCTTGTGTCTGACATGGCACTCTAGTCCCTACAACCTACTCCCTACACCCTACTCCCTATACCCTACAGAACGAACTGCAAAGTGCATTAGCTATGTGGTGGATGCTCTAGGTTTGGGACACTAATCTAGTGCAGAGCATTGTGGGATTTCAGGAGTGTTCCGGAAGTTCTACACTCAATTTGAAGCACCCTAAGTAGTGCACTCGACTTAGGAACAGTGAATAGGGGTGTGGTTTCGGACACACGGAGGGTAAACTTCCACTGCTCACGTGGCCGAGAGCTCGATATATTAAAAAAAAAGCACTTCTTTGAGAACACTTCCAACTTTTTTTCCTTTCTTTTTTGAGGAATAACTAAAACAAACAGTAGCACAAACTTTAGAGATTCAGGTAGACTGGCCTTGTATTAGCTGAACCTCTGCTTTTTGTATTACAAGTGAATAAAAAGGGAGCTGTTTATTGCTTGTAAATAATTCTTTGGAATTAAACATTTCTACAAAACTGTATTATAGCATCAAATGACCTTATTTCTGAAGTTTTTTTTTTTTTTTCCTCCACCCCATCTCGGGGCTTCTTTAATTAATTAATTTATTTATTTATTTATTTATTGATTGATTGATTTATTTTTGCCCAATGTTTGAACTATGTAAAAGCACAATGACACCGGGCATTTTGTTTCTCTTCCTAAATAAAGAACGAACAAATAACTCACCTGGTGGTTGTGTTTCTGTGGACAGAAAACTTGCCTGTGGCCTGAAACTTTACCCAAGTCATCATTTTAACTTTGCGTTCATGTACAGAGTGTGAGAAAGCTTACTGTTGCTGTTAGCACTGGTGTAGTGTAATGAGAAGATGGAATGCCTGCTTAAATACTTAATGTATTTAATGTGTTGCTTGTGCTTGTGCAAAGTGTATCCTGTTAAATGCTCTCTGGAATGCATACATCCTGTAAATCTGCAGTCATCGCTCTACAGTAGCTGCTAGTTCGCATCAATCATGGGCCATTCATGTTGTTTTGGTCTTCTTCTAGACCATCTACTCAGTGATGATAAAAAAAAAACAAACAAACATAGTTGCTTGACTATGAAAACATATATGCCATGTTTATTAATACCGCTCCAAAATTTCAATCTCGGTTCAAACTTGTACCGGTATGACATCACTCGTAAACCATCATGAGCTGTACTCTGTGAGAGTCTGAGAGAAACAGAGAGAAAGTTCTGCAGTAAGCTTGTTTCTCAATAGTTTTGTTGAACAGCAGTTGTCAAACCGCATCATGTTAAACATTAGTTATTCCCCCCCTTTCTCACTGCCACAAGGAAGAGCTAAAAGAATGCTGTGGGGCAGGAACAAACAAGCCATGGCCTGGCACCAAACCAAGGCACTCTGGTGGGAAATCTTTTGCTCTATCATCAGTTCAGTTGCTCAGGTTCAATGCCCAAACTGATAATTGCATCATCAGTTTTTCTTTGGCTAATCAGACACAAGGTACACCACTATTCTTGCTGGAGCGGTTGG
Organism: Sciades herzbergii; assembly: GCA_026153275.1. Classification (NCBI taxonomy): domain Eukaryota; kingdom Metazoa; phylum Chordata; class Actinopteri; order Siluriformes; family Ariidae; genus Sciades; species Sciades herzbergii. The sequence goes on along the minus strand of JAPFFA010000008.1, from coordinate 10,985,487 downwards.
GGTTAGGCACCTTGCTCAAGGGCACTTAAACCAGGCCTACTGGTCCAGGGAATCAAACCAGCAACCTTTTCATCCCAAAGCTGTTTCTCTAACCATTAGGGCATGGCTTCCCCCTCTATCATAGGGAATAAGAGAACTTTAGAATGTACAAACTGGGTTTTCTACAGGTGTAAACAAGCTTGATTTAAACACTCAACAACATTAAATAGCTGGTTAACTTTCAATTCGGTACATACAGGCATTTCATAGCCACTTGGATTTGGTCTTCAATGTGTGTGTGTGTGTGTGTGTGTGTGTGTCTTTTTTTGTTTAATAAAATGTTACTTAGAGATGAGTCTAGCTAGCTTTTTTATATAGCTGTCAATTCTTTTATGATGAATAGAAACTGAGCACTTGATTGGCGCCAATCGTGAACATGATTAAGTTTATCTTTGTTGCTTTTCTACACAGATCTTGACACAACTGCTATGAGCTCTAAACACTGTCTGTGTATTACTTTCCCCCCCCAAAAAAGTCACCTCCAAGCATCTAGTGATATTTAGGGTTTTGTTATTTCACTACTTTAATCTCAGTTGCATTCGAATTAGAACTAATAACCATTCAAATAACCCTTAATAACTACCTTTCTTCATTTTCCAAAAGAGATTTCATTTGGGATCCTTTGTGTATGATTCTACTTCAAACCTTTTAGGGTTTCCCCAAACGGGTGACTAAAGAAGGGGTCTAGATTTGACCTTTTTCTTTTCTTAAAAAAAAAAAAAGGCTGTACTATAAAGGTTACATTCATACTAATTGTACCTTAGGGAACGAAACTGAAGCTGTACACTCTTAAAAAGCCACGGTTCTTCAATCATTCTTTGGATAAATGATGGTTCCATTGATAAGTACCACTTTTATGACATTACACATTCACATTCAGACATTATTAAAATTGTCACGAGATAAGAGCTTCCTTAAAGGGATCTACTTAGGACTCCTTTCTGAAAGCTAAAGCATGAGTTGTAAGATTCTGAACTGATGTGTTAAAAGAAAAATACTGAAGCGCACCATAGGGTTCTAGATATAACCCTTTTCCTCCTAAGAGCGCACGTTTATAATTCATCCCACTTGGCAGATCTGAGTGAAGAAACTTCCCCGTTCTCTCATGCGGTGCAGATGCTTTAAAACATCAGAAAAACCCTCACAGTGCCCTCTTGGCCTTCCTCACTCCATTAATGACCGTAACCCACACAGAGCTCAAGCTCCTGTTCCTTAGGATTTATGCTTGCTAAGCATGGACATACTTCTTCAGAGAATTCAACAAATGGTACTAGTTACATCTTCATTGCAGTTAAGCCTGCTGTTGAGGGACGGACGCTTAGTGCGGCTTAGTGTGGCCTCGTCTTAAATGACCTTGAGTGGGAATTCTGTTGCATAATAATATAAGATGATCATTTGCTATGGCTTGACTTGAAGAATATGTGAATCTCTCTGTCAGTCTATTATACCCTTCCGCCCTCTCTCTCTCTCTCTCTCTCAATTATCCCGCTCTAATTTGGTGTATGGTAGGGAGGCAGACTCGACTGTTGTGCAAGATTGAAACATCCACATTAACTGTCCAGTAATGAACCTGTTGTTTGCTCACATTCAGCAGGAGATGCTTTGAAGCTCAAAACTACTGATAAGGGTTGGTTCTATAGAGAGCTGCTCGGCTCAAGGTTAATGCGGAAAAAAAAAGAAAAAACCCCCTGCCATGGCCAAGCAAGTCTACACTCAGAAAACAGTAAAAATAACAAAGCCCTATAAACATCAGTAAGTGCTTCTGGTGGGAAAGGAATACACAGGCAACTTTTTTTTTTAAGCCTGGCATGGTGGTATAGCGGTTAGCACTGTTGCTTCACAGCAAGAAGGTTCTGGATTCGAACCCCAAGGCTGATGGGGGGGGGGCCTTTCTGTGTGGAGTTTGCATGTTCTCCCTGTGTCTGCATGGGTTTCCTCCATGGTTCAAAGATGGTAGAAATACCCAGCCACTGGGTATGGACATGCTTAGTGCCAGTCCCAAGCCTGGAAAGACTAGGGCATGTAAAAATCTATGTTACAGGGATTGAAAATCAGCTGGGGCCTTACCCTGTATTCCTTCCCTGTCAGTATGTGATCTATGTAAATAAATGTATGTTATTTTAGGATTAATGTTCCCCCTGGGGGATGGCATGGTGATGTAGTGGTTAGCACTGCTGCCTCACAGGAAGAAGGTCCTGGGTTCGAGACCAGCAGCTGACAAGGGCCTTTCTGTGTGGAGTTTGCATGTTCTCCCCGTGTCTATGTGGGTTTCCTCCGGGTGCTCCGGGTTTCCCCCACAGTCCAAAGACATGCAGATTAGGCTAATTGGTGGCTCTAAATTGACTGTGAGTGTGAATGGTTTTGTCTCTATGTATTAGCCCTGCGATGACCTGGTGACTTGTCCAGGGTGTACCCCACCTCTTGGCCATAGTCAGCTGGGATAGGCTCCAGCTTGCCTGTGACCCTGTACAGGATAAGTGGCTACAGATAATGGATGGATTGATGTTCCTCCTGGGCAAGAGGGGAAAAAAACAATTTTTTTTTTTCCCTGACTAGGAATCGAACCCAGGCCATGGCAGTGACAGTACCAAATCCTAGCCACTAGACCACCCAGGAGTGACCTTGATGAGCAAGAATGGTTACAGAACCTCTGAGGCCTACTAGTTCCTGGGTGCAATGTGATCTATGTAAATCAATAAATTTGTCCAAAAACACAATGTACATAATTCTTGATCACATGAGGAACCCTACAACCGAAGGAACCATTTTAGAATGATTTTAAGTGCTCTAAAAGTAAAACCACCTCAAGAATCCATCTCTTAGTAATAAATGTGACATTTAGACCCCTCAGGCATCCATTATTTTATTCCTTTAGCAGACACTTTCTCTCTAAATGCTTCAATATGTTCTGTGTATAGTTAAATAGAACACCTTTAGAAAGCTATACCCATTAATCATCCAAAGTACCTTCGAAGAAGAGTGTACGCTGTTAGAAAAGAATACTTAAAATGTTCTTCCTTAGGTTCTGTAGATAGTTAAGGGACTGGAACCCTTTCCTTAGAGTTATACAAAGAATCTTTATGGTTTTCACTGAAGAACTAAAGAACAACCGAAGAAATCTTAAGGGTTCTAGAGTTTTAACTTTTAGACAAAAGCGTAGGTATCATTGAGGTTTAAATAAATTAGTTTGCATGTATGTTGGATCTATGGATAGTTAGTAGAATGAGTAGAAATCTAGATACATTAAGCCAGTGTTGTAGTCAAGTCACTAAACCTCGAGTCGGAGTCCAGTCTTGAGTCCCCAGTGTTCAGGTCCAAGTCATTAAAGAAAATTTAGAGTCGAGCTCAAGAACAAAACTCCATCTGCACCATTTGACGGTGGCTGTTGCTGCCTTTACCGGTATGTGAAACCGTCTCTGCTGCTGTGTTGGACTAACGTTACTGCTCGACTGCCCCATTTTAGTTAATGGGCGACAGATATAAAGCTTGTTCATCGCTCAGCAAGCCCCGCCCACTATCAACAGGGCAAATAACATGAGAGAGAGTTAACACTAGCTAGTTCATCGCTCAGCAAGCAAGCCCCACTATCAACAGAGCAATGAACATAGCGTGTCACTTCCTTCTCTGGGTGGAGTCTCGCCAAATGGCGATTGAAGTTCGAGGTCGTCCCCGTCGTCTCCTCGATAGTTCTTTTACATATGGAACACATAGCAGTGCATTTTTTCCCACTGCACAAGAAGTCTGTATAAGCAAAGCGGACAATCCTAGGGTGTTCTCTCTAGGCATTTTAGTGCCATTAATGTTAGATTGTTCCTGAACAAGATGTGAATGTGCATTCTCTTGCATTAAATTAGTATAAAAATGAATGCAGATATAAATATAGATATCTTATGCCAAATTATTATGGCATGTTACAAAAAATAAAGAAAAAAATCCTAGTCCTCATCTCCAATTTACCAGTCTGAATGAAGTCCGAGTCCGAGTCATCAGTGCTCAAGTCCAAGTCAAGTCATGAGTCCTTAAAATTAGGGCACGAGTCAGACTCGAGTACTACAAGCCTGCATTAAGCATCCAAAGAACCTTTGAAGAAGAATAGAGACAGTCTTAGGGTACTTCCATAAGATCTTTGTACAGTAAAGAGTTCTTGTCTGGGATCCTTTTCTTTTGGCTTCAACAGAGAATATTTATGAGTTCCACCAAAAGAAACCTTCTAGATTTGATTTTTTTTTCCCTAAGAGTTTCAAATAGTGGTTAAATTTATACTATTCATGCTCAGGGAAACAAAAATGTACCTGTACAGGACACTCTTTGTGGAAGAACAAAGTTCTTCAGTTTTGTCTATGTAGAGTTGGCTTGAACCATTTACCAACCAAAGAAGCTATGAAGAAGAGTGTACAATGTTAGAAAATGGCTCCTTCAAGGCTTCTACTATAAGTTCTCTGTAGAGTTGATGGTTTTTAACTTCCTAAAAGATGTCTAGTTTGGAACCCTTTCCTTCTGGTTCTTCAGAATCTTTAAGTGCAGCGCCAAATGGGCAAACAAAGAACCTGAACCTTTTTCTGAACCTTTTTTTCAAATAGCGTACCATTGATGGCACATTTACATTGTTTGTACTTTGGGGAAAAAAGTTTACCAATACACTCTGTAAAAATGGTTCTTCAATGGTTCTCCGATCAATTTTTGGATATTTAAAACTTCTCAGCATCCTAAAAATCTTTACACTTAACCAAAAAGCAAAGAGTATTTTTACACCCAGGAGTTTAATGTGAGCTTTTTTCTGACTGGTAGCATCTGTTTTAAGTCAAACCCACTAAATACAGTCAGACAGGAGGCTGAACTGGAGGTAGCGGAGTTGAAAATGCTGAGATTTTCACTGGGAGTAGCAACGCCAGACAAGATGAGAAATGAGTATATTATAGGGACAGGAAGGCTTGGAGACAAAGTGAGAGAGGCGAGATTGAGATAGTTGGGACACGTACAGAGGAGAGATATTTCCCAGGGTATATTGGGAAAAGGATGCAGGAGATGGAGTTGCCAGGTAGAAGGAAAAGAGGAAGAGCAAAGATGAGATTTATGGATGTGGTGAAGGAGGACATGAGGATGGTTGGTGTGACAGAAAAAGATAAAGATATGGAGGACAGGAGGAGATGAAAGGATATTAAATGCTGTGGCGAGCCCTAATGGGAACAGCTGAAAGAAAAATAGTAATAAGAAGACACTTACATTTTTCAAATGTTAAAGTAAACATATTGAAAATGCTCCAAGTACTTCTAATAGTTCATCAGTTTGTGACTCTTGGAGAACCCGTAAAGAGTTTTATGTGGAACCTTATGTGGTGTTTCCATATAACAGAGGGTCCCAAACAAACGCCCATTTGAGAAATCTTGTTTCTAAGAGTGTACTCATACATGAGTATGAAATGGTAAAGGTGGTTGTTTTGTTGTTGTTGGCAGTGGTGGAATTGGGTATGGGCAGCATGGGCAGCTGCCCAGGGTGGCATCTTGATGGGGGTGACATGGGGCACCTGCAAAAAAAAAAAAGGTGACATTTGCACAATTGCATGTCACATCACTGATATCATGTCACCATGTAGGTCTGTTAACCTTGTTGGAGTGGCGTCCTGATTCTAGTTTGTGAGCTAGGCAGGTTAATTCCTGGTCTCTCACTCAGAATACGAGATTGGTAGAAGGTAGGGGTAGGTTGACTTCAAGTCTCCTTACTAGAAGCCCGAGGTATGGGGAGTGGAGAATCTATTACCTTTAACTTTGTACATGACTAATGCAATTAACAAAATTAGAAGAGAAACATGCAAAAGATAAAGATATGCAGCTATTGTATGTCATTGCTTTACAAGTGTAATATTATGCATGTAACGAAACAGGCTGTACCCCAAACTAGCCTAGTGGTTAGCATGTCCACCTCTCAACCAGGAGGTTGTGAGTTCTACTTGCAGTCAGGTCATACCAAAGACCATCATAAAAATGGTACCTACTGCCATCTGGCAAGGCATGCTGCAATATAGATGTGAGTGGGGAGTCAAACTCTTGCGGTTACCAGAGGACCCGCCCCCCACTGTAAACCTAGCTGTATAGGCGAGAGGCTGAGGGCTATAGAAATGGAGATCGATGCCGTCCAATGCACCTTAAGGGCCTGGTTAGTACTGGGATGGGAGACTGCCTGGGAAGACCAGGTCCTGGTATGGGAGGGACTTTGATTTTGAATGAAACAGGATAGTGTAATACTAATTAACAGTTATTCCACAAAATCGAGTCGTACATGAGCTGATAACTAATGAGACACATAGCACTGAGTCAGCTATAAGCCATGTACGACGAGATTGAATGGATTAACTGTTTTATTCTATCCACATTCACTGGATTTTGAGAAACAGGGCATTATTATGATTATTTATCTCATCTCATTATCTCTAGCCGCTTTATCCTTCTACAGGGTCGCAGGCAAGCTGGAGCCTATCCCAGCTGACT
>JAPFFA010000008.1:8406939-8420035 GCA_026153275.1 Sciades herzbergii | reverse complement strand
AGGAAGGAAGGAAGGAAGGAAAAAGAAAATATGTAATGGAAAGGGGAAACGAGAAGGAAGGAAGGAAGGAAGGAAGGGAAAAGAAAATATGTAAGGGAAAGGGGACACAAGAAGGAAGGAAGGAAGGAAGGGAAAAGAAAATATGTAAGGGAAAGGGGAAATGAGAAGGAAGGAAGGAAGGAAGGAAGGAGAAAAAGAAAAAAGAAAAGAAAATATGTAAAAAGAGAAAAGCAAAGGAAAAGGAAGGAAGGACGGAATGTAAGAGGAAGAAGAAATGAAAAAGAATGAAAGAAGGAAAGCAGAAAGAAAGAAAATAAAGAAAGTATGTAAGGGAAAGGGGAAATGAAAAAGACGGAAGGAAAGCAGGAGAAAAATGAAGAAAAAAGAAGGAAAAGATGGAAGGAAAACGGAAAAAAGAGAGCATGAACAGAAAGAAGAAGAAAATTGAACAGAAAGAAAGAAAAGTTGAGGAGCACGGAAAGGAAAGAAGGAAAGAGCGGAAACTGAAGAAGAAAAGATCACAGGTTGAGGCTATATTGGGGGCGGGGCTAAGATGCTTTACTTGTATTCTGAATTAATTTTAATGTAAATAAGGAAAGTCTCAGAAAGCCTTTTAAACCGGGTTTGTTTTTGTGGATAAAGTCATGAGCTGCTCTCTGGGTAAAAGCTGAAGATCCGGTCTGAGCCATGAGTCTGGTGTTTTGTAAGAAGTAACACTGAAACTGTCTGGAACAAAAAGTGTTGAAAGGGAATAAAATAAAAACATATCCTACACACAGTGTTTACAGAGATAAAAAGAAGCGCTGAAATGGGGCTGAAGCTGCAGAGTGGCGCTCTGTGGGCGGAGGGATCTGTTTCCTCTCCCTGCGGCCGGACGAGGGCGGAGTCAGATCTGTCTGTGCGCGCACGAGCCGGACAAACTTTCCCCAGAACTCTGAGGAGTGTCTGGAGCCGCAGTGCAGCGCCGCCGCCGAGCCGCTCTGACGGAGTAACGCGCACCGGGGAGGCACACGCACGCGCTCTAACACACCGCCTCCCGAAGGAACGGAAAGAAAAACAAACCCACTCTATGAGGCTGCTCTTGCTGAAAGTGATTTCTGGGAATTTCAGTCTTTTTCTCGTTTTTTAAAAGGATGTATCATTGTTGACGTTTTCAGCAGAGATGGATAAGATGTCCAGGAATATGAGGAATTACAGATTTGGGGTAGTGCTCTCAGTTTTGGGACTTGTGCAGATTTGTGGAGGTGAGTCTCACTACTTGTTTTTTTTTTCCAGAATGAAAGAAAGAAAGTTGCAACAACCTGCACGCGCGTGCGGTATTGCTATTGATGGGATGGAAGACGCGCTCGTGCCTCTTTTTTCTGTGTGAGAGAGAGAGAGAGAAAGAGAGAGAGAGAGAGAGAGAGAGAGAGAGATTTACTAATGCATTTCAACCAGGAAAACATCTTTTACTCCCCTTGATGCGTTTTGGAGTGGGATGTAAACTTGTACCCTTTTTATACCCATCACTCAGGAGGAAGATATTCAACATCCAGCATGCATGATGCATAATAGAAATTATTAATGCACAATATTATTATTTGCTTAGAAGGAGCATCCTGGGCATGCGCACACGCTCCCTAATTAAAATGCCACATCAATCAAAATGCATTAAATTGCCCTGTTTAGGTTAAAGCCTTGTTATGGAATTGTTCTTAGTATAAAAGCGACCCACTGTGCTCATGCAGGCTGGATATAAAGGGGAGGATTTGATTTGTTGCAGCTGGATTATCTTTAATGAAAGTGTGTGCAGGTAGGTACGAGTAACCTGTATAAACATCTGGGTGAGCGGTTGTCAATAAGCCCGTGAGAAAATATTGCACCATTGTAAAAACAAAGTGCTGGAGGTGAAGTCGGAACATGTTGAACACCTGGGTTGCCAGATTGCAGTGTTTTACAAAGCTATCAAACTTTTCAAGTAGCACCAATTCGGAATAAACAAGTCAAAAGTGTGGTGATATTATTATTATTATTATCATTATTATAATAATAATAATTATTATTATTAGCTCTGATTTTGCTCTGACTTTGATAACTTGCATGTAAAGTAACCCTTACTAGGAAATCAAACATGCCAATCTGGCAACCCAGATCTGATTCATGCCTCACTTCCAAGATACATTTACTTACACACTACACACACACACACACGTGGGTTTTTAATGTGCTTTTGAAGCAAATTTGTTGTCTGGTTTAGTTATTCTGCACTATAATCTAAACTCTCTATAGGATTTCTGTGGGATTGGATGAGGATTTAGGTGGCTGATCTGTAACTATGCCCCCCATGTGTTTTGTGTGTGTGTGTGTTCTCTTAACAAAGAGCCATTAAGAAGTGAACTTTGTATTGAGATGCAATGGGGGATGGGAAAGTTTGATCAAAGCAATTTAATCAGAATGCTTTAAAAAACACAGATTTCAAGGTTCGACCAGGAAACTGGAGTGTAATCCAGCGACAAGTGCTCCAGAATGATATTTTGTGGATTTGGTGCACTTTGATAAAGCTGGTTGAATAAAGCTGATCTCTGGTGCTCACTTTCAGCTTCATAAAAGTGGCTTTTTATTCATTAATGAACATAAATCAGTGTAAATATTTGTCTTGAAACAACAGACCCTGGGAGAAAAAACATCAGGCAGAACTTAAGTGCCAGTCGTAATAAACCAAAACAGAAATAAAGAAGGACAAAAATAAAAAAAAAACAGGTAAATGAATACATAATTTAAAAAAAAATAAGAATAAAAGTAAAGAAAGAACAAATATAGTATGTAGGTCTTCATAGCATGTTCATAGAGAGTAAAGTAATCTAATGGGGAAGCTTTATAAGTATCCAAACCGTAATACGAGGATGTGTTATGTATGAAAAGTATGATTTAAAGTACATTTCTGTCCTTTTAACAAAGATCTGAGGGTGTAGTGATCAACAGGCGAGCACTGACATTCATGGAAATTTTTCACTTTAGAGTCTCTGTGCAATTAATCACAGCTGATAACGAACAGCTCCAAAGTGTGAACACAATCTAACTTCAAGAAGAAATGAGTAGATAGATAGATAGATAGATAGATAGATAGATAGATAGATAGATAGATAGATACTTTATTGACCCAGAAGGAAGTGTAGGCATCCCGTAGCTTGGTGTGTAAATGTGCCTGTGTGTGTGTGTGTGTGTGTGTGTGTGTGTGTGTGTGTGTGTGTGTGTGTGTGTGTTTTCTTTCCACAGGACTGCGCTGCTTGGACGCACACAGACCATGTGAAAACGGAGGAAGGTGTATTGACTCAAAATGCATGTAAGTTTCCCAGGTTGTGATTTTTTTTTTGGAGTAACCATCACTGTTCTGATGAGGAAACTTTATTCAGAAGACCTACATCATTATACAAGATGATTTTCGGTAGGGCTGTGGAAAAGTTGAGAGAGAGAGAGAAATAAATAAAACCTAATCATTAAAAACTACACTTACGTAAACAGTTAGTAAGTCATTCTAATAAATAATATGATAAAAAAAGAGCGTGATAATGACAAAAATGTCAATAATTTTGATAAAATAATATTAAAAACAAAAAGAACAAAGCCTAATTATTTACTATGAAGGACAGGATCACTGTCTTAATAGTTGACAGTGATAGTTTAATTTTCATTACCGATGTAGTTGGAGAAAAAGCAAAGACACAGCTCGCGGTTAGTAACTGCACCTGTTATCCAAGATTAGCAAGCGTAATTGAATTATTCTCATTCCTACGTCAAATTTAATGTTTCATAAAGATTTTCTAATAGGAAATACATCACTCAGGAGACTGTGGGTTTTGTTTGTTTGTTTGTTTGTTTGTTTTGCTTTTTTTGTTCGTTTGTTTTTAAAGGAGAATTTGAGCCCTCACTGAACAAAGACGTTCATCTGTGTTCATTATTGATTCGGCCATATCGTCCACTTGAAGTTGGTCTCAGCCCACTTAATTGTACTCCTACACTCATTTTGTTTTGTTTTGTTTTTTTGGTCCGCATTACATCATCTTTTTGTACACAAAGACATAAAGCTTTCACTGCTAAAAATCTAGACAGCTCGTTTAAACAAAATTACCAATAATTATCTTCAGAGCAAATCCAGAGAACGTTTTGTTATTGTTGGTGTCGCTGTTGTTGTTGTTTCCTAAAAAAAAAAAAAAAATTCAGTGGTTTCACGGGATATTTTAAACATCTGTGGTTGGAAATGATTATTCAGTTCTTTGTAGCGCCAGACAAAATGGTTAAAGTATTTTCAAAACATTCTTTCAGGAACTAAATTGGTTCTTCCATGGCAATATTTTTAAATTCAATGAGCATTACTGTGGAACCAATTAAGGTTTAATTAGCAATAGTAATATACAGTAGGTTCAGGTCACAGCACTTAAAGGTACTTCGAATGTTGTTGTTGTGGCTTTGGTAGAACCCAAAAACAGATTGTTTTCCTTTAAAAAAAAAAGGCTTCAAGAAGAACTGCTTTAGGATGCTCGTACTGTTCCACGCAAACAACCGTTTTTTCTTGGTGCTACAAATATTTCAGGTCGTAAAGGTTTAAATGTACTTCGTAGCACCAACCTACAGGGATCGAGTCACCGTTAAATTAATGGTTCTTTAGGAAAACAAGAAGGGTTTTCGTATGGCACTGTTCTGAAGAACATTTTTACTTTTTTTCTTCAAGGTCATCGATCGTTATTGTGGAACGTCATAATATTTAGTCAACAAAATGTCGCTAGTGATGTATATATCGACTTTAAAAGTGTTTTATGGTTATTCAGTTTGTCCCTGTGGCGGAACCCTAAAAGAAAAGGTTTAAAGTCGAAACCCTTTTGGAATTTGGAAAGTTTCAGGATTGAAGCCGAAGTATAAAAACAAGCAGTGCTGTTGTTGTTGTTGTTGTTGGTTTTCTGGCCAAAGTAAATGGATGTAATTTTACGAAGCTACTTATTAAATAAACAGTGAGCTCTTTTGAAACTTGAACCTCCTTCAGCTGTTCAGTAACAGGAGAATGAACACACAGCCTGAGCACATCACAGTTCACAGGCGCTAACCTCTTCACCTCGCCTAACTGAATGTTTTGAAAAGGAAAGGAGTAGGTGCTAACGACGTTAGCCGTTTCATGGGTGCAGGTTAGCTGTGGAGAATGAATGTTGCTGTTGTGATTTCGCCTTGGTCGTAAGTGTCAGATTGTGTGTGAGGCTGCTGGATAGACTCGCAGCTGTGTGGGAAAGAAGGCTGGAACGTCGCCAGTCTCAAGGCAACGGTTATCATCGTTCTTTTTCACATTTTGTTTTTGGTTTTTGGTTTGTTTTTGGCACAGGCCCTCGTTCTCTGTTGTTTTATAGCGAACATGCTGTGTGGCTTTGAGGTGTTCGGTCTGAGAGGATGAATGGGTTGCCAGGCACAAAGACCAACAATGTTGCTCGAGTCTTCTCACGTCTGCTAGATGACCCATGGGCCGCTTGCACCTGTCCACAAGATTCGAGCTCCTCAATCCAAGTGGCTGGATTGAGCTGGAAAAATCAAGCTCGGACGCTTGAAAGTGTTTTGGACTTTCAGGGTCATTCACAGTTTCCACTGTTTCCCACAGCTTTGTCTTCACTCTGTATGCTAATGCATACAGAAATCACAAAGTGATTGTTATCACATGAATGCCTGGGGCTGTTGTTTTAGCCTTCGTGCCTGATTTGAACCTTTGTGTGGCCGTGTGTGTGTGTGTGTGTGTGTGTGTGTGTGTGTGTGTGTGTGTGTGTGCGCGCACACTCTAGCTTTCATTCATGATTAGAGTTTTTCCTGAACATTCATGAAAATGTGGGAAATCTTCTCTGTGGCTAAGTGTAACACCAGGCAGTAGCAATTAAGTCGTTGTTGTTCAAACCAAAGGCCCTACACTTACTTATATTGCACTGTATGAAGAATCCACAAGCCGTGGAAACAAATGAAATGGAATAATGTGGTTATTCAGCGTAATAAGATTTGCCCTCGTGGCTTTCTTTAATAGTCACTTTCGTAACTCTGTAATGCGTCTCTGTGACTTGACTTTAAACAAAATATGCTGTGCAAGAAGAAGAAGAAGAAGAATGTCCTTTAATATCCAAAAAAAAAAGCACACATGCTTTGATTGAGCTCAGTTTCGACTCTGCGCACATGTAAGAGACGTCTACTTCGAAAAATAGCCTTATTTAAGAGCTACACATCTTTAAAACGTTTCTAGTCTAATGTTTAGTGTTAATCTTTACCAGTAACTCAATTGCTTTGTTTTCTGTCCCTCAAGGCATGTTGTGTATGTGTGTGTGTTTTCTTTTTTTTCTTCTTTCCTTCAAAGTTCAGTCTTTTGTTCCCGGTGAATGTTGTATCCTCAGGCGCACTGTTATTACCTGGTTACTGACCAGCTCATGAAGAATGAGCTCTCAGTTCAGGTCAAACCCTGTAATGTTATGCAGACTCACACCCAAGGGGCAGGTGAACGAGTATTTCTATAATTGCATTTAATCATCTGGACAAGATGCTTTTATCCAAGTGAGGCCCAATCCAAAACAAGCACAGAGCCGGACGGTGAAGGTTCAAGGGGTTTGCTCATAGACCCAACATTGGGTTTTCAATGCCACTAGTACAGAACCCAACCTGCAGAGAAACCACATGGTCTACGAGCTCTATATTCTTACCAGCGGTCCATCTCAAAGGAAGCCGGCTAGATAAAAGGGCGAGCAGTTTTCTTTCCTGTCCTCAGATCCCCAGTAAAGTAAAACATAAAACCTTGGCTGTAAAAGACGTGGCCGCTTTAAGACACTAAACCAGAAAGCACCTAAATAGAATACGAACAGCCGACTGTGTTTTAATCATTACACATCCAACTCCAGGTTGAGTGGGATTAAAACGTGTCGGTAAATATTTAACTGAGTTTATGAACCTGCCCTCCTCTGACCTGATTCCTGCATACTTGGTGTGTCATAACAGGGTGTGTAAGTAATTAAACTCCAAATTGAAAGTGGTTGTCGTGTATTTTTTTGTGCCCTCCGAGAAGCGCAAGGAAAAGCTTCCAATAGAAAAGGGGACAGTAAATGTCATACTCCACAGAGCCGTAACACGACCATACCCAGAGCCTTGACTCAGGAGAGCGGTCGAACTGGCTCACAAACCATCAAGCTCATTCCACCACACCTCCTGCACCTTTCTCCAGGGAACATGGTGTAACCAGAGATCCAAAACAGCAGAAAAGGACCATTTATTCTTTTAGATACCAACCTGTAACCTGGCACCGCAGGAGGGGGAATGCGAGAAAAGAAAAAGGCGAATGAGAGGGCTGGAAAAAACAGGCAAAAACGATGGATGAAATCCAGGCGTCTAGTAGAACAGACTTGGTAGATATTTTGCTAAACGAATTGCTATTGCGATGCCAGATTGCTAGGAATTGCTAATTGTGGTTAGGCTTCTTGTTTACGTTCTTTCTTTCTATCTAGGCTCAGGTAACTAATATTATACGAATCCTGCCCCAGGACAGCTATTGTGACTGCCCTAGTTATCATGGTACTTGACTGCTTTATTGATTTGACGCCAAATACAAACCTGTCCTGTCTGTGACCTACAACTTATGAAAATGCCACTCTTCTTTCATTTATTGGCTTCATGGTGCATTGCCCCGAGAGTTCTAGTGGCCAATGTAGTCCAGTGTTGTAGTCGAGTCACGAAACCTCAAGTCCGAGTCCAGTCTCAAGTCCCCAGTGTTCAAGTCCGAGTCATTAAAGGAAACCTCGAGTCGAGTCCATTATTGATTCAAGTCAAGTCCGACACAAATGACACAGCTGTCACACACGCAGACTCTCTAAAACACATTGATAGCTTTGAGTATTGTGAAGACGTATGTCCCATACCATAGCCTACAATAAATTCACCAAAAAAAAAAAAAAAGATGTCTTCTCTCAGAAATATTTAGGAAAAGGCTGGTGGCACATAAATATCTTGTGTCAAATTACTATGGCATGTTACAAAAAATAAAGAGAAAAATCGAAGTTTGAATGCAGTTAATGCACAAATCCGAGTCATCAGTGCTCAAGTCCAAGTCAGGTCACGAGTCCTTAAAATTAGGGCACAAGTCAGACTCAAGTCCAAGTTCTGGACTTGAGTACTACAAGCCTGGTGTAGTCCTTGACAGATTACAGAAATACTCCCTGAGTAACTCGGTCCCATGCGTGCTTGCTTACAGTAGTCCACATTCACATGGGTGGAGGGTTACTCTTGGGGTTAACGTCCTTCATGGGCCATCACCACGTCAAACAGTTCAGTCTTATTTTGTCAAATCTGATGCCACAGTGAAGTGTTGAACTTGGATTGCGTTCAGAAGCATTGGCATAGGTTAAGGTCTTCAAACTTGGTCTGTGGCAGTCCATCATGCTCCAAGTCACTCTTTTGCCAAGATCTGAATCACAAAGAGTGACATAGCACTTGTTGGTGCTGAGTCTAGGAATGTGAGTCTCGGTGAAGAGTCAAGAAGTCCCACTGGAGTGGCAGTTTCAGTGGCTCCCTGATCTCATCCCACCCCTGTGTGGAGTGCTTGCAAGCAAGCGGTGCTCAACTGTGGGATAAAGTCCCAGCTGAAGCAGCGAGATAATTGGGCAGATTGTGAGGGTGTCATTCAGAGAGACTCCAGCTGGAGAAATGGGGGGGGGTTGTCTAGGGGGTTGAGCCGGGATGCAGGGGACAGCTGGTGGATGTTGTGATGGTAATCCACTGAAGTCAGCCTTTTACAAAAGAAGAGTGGAGGGCCAGGTGCTGCCTTTGAGTGGCCTGCTGCCCCATGCCGAGACAGACAGGCTCATGGAGGACCGGAGGTGGAGTGCCTCTACACACACACACACACACACACAGTAAAGAGATGTGGAAGCTCATCTTACCAGACGGATGATGGCTTTGGTCACTCACTTGCTACGTCTCTAAGAACTCTGGGTTGTAGATAAAAGAATGTCGGCAGCAAACCCACAAGGCGGAGACAAGTGTTTTTCTCTTCTCTTGTCTCCGTGTTCCTCAGTTTGCGAGTGAATACTGTGTGTTTGTTCATGGTAGTACCCTGACCTCAGTAGTAAAGTGAGTCTATAAATTGGTTTGATGATCCGTGGAATTTCTGTGTCTTGAGAACAGATGGATGTGGCCAGAGGCATTCGACAGACTCTGCTTGTTGCCTCAAAACATCTCTGTTCGTTTTTAATGCATAATAGCTGCTATTATTTTTTGATTATTATGCTTTTAAGAGTTAGCTACATGCAAAGCAAAACACATAGCTTCAATAGAATCTTTATTACATACTCATTAAGACACTTTTGGCTTCGTGCAGATTTTTCCTCATTTCCTTCGGATGGATTAGAGAGGAATGTTTAATAAGATTCCTCCTCTCTGGCGGTCTCGAGCACTGTCCAGTGGAATGCTTTGAACAATATTTTCTAATGAGTCTAATTTGACATAGCCACGTAGGCTTGCACCAATATGAGTCTGCATTCCAATGATGGACAGATTGAATCAAGTGATCCAATGTACAGTAAGTTGGAGAAACCTGGTAAATTGCCTTCTGATTGGACACATTTCGAGACCATATAGAGGAACAAACGATGGAAGAGGCTGTAAGAAGGCAGTCCAGGCTCTGGAATAGGAAGTGATGACTTGTCTTGACTCCCTCTGTTTCATTTACTGGCTCATCATCTCGCTTAATTCAGGTCTCATACAGACCCTGTATGATATCTCACTGGGATAAGTGGAAAGTAGGTCCATGTCCATGATCTACTCGGTGTGAGAGCTGGTCATACAGGTGCATTGTGGTCAGGCTTTACCACGTGGTGCTGTTTGTTTGGGTGAAATTCATACTTATGGGTCATTTTCCATTTTCTCTGATAGGGAATTTGATTTGCTGAAGGATATGTGGGAAGAAACTTCAGCAGTGTTGGACTGGTTGGTTTGATCTTGACTTGACTGAACATACCTCCCCAAATGGGGGTTAATACCCAAATTCCAGACTGTATATAATAAAGGTATTTATAACTGTGTTTTAAATGTGGTTCAAGTAAAACATGGATTTTTATTGCATGCAAAGATGAATGCAAGTTGTGCGAAAGGCATCCATTAGTAGGATTTTCCCATCATTATCCTGTAAAGGCATGGGATACTAATGTACTGTATTTCAAAAAAGAGAGAGAGAGAGAGAGTTCTTGAATTTCTTGCAAAAGTTGTCTGTCATTTTCATTTCAACATTTCAAAACTTTTTTTTTCACTAATTTTTTCCATCATTATTTGTCCAATTGTGTAAATGCACAGAAACAGGAAACAATAGGTGAAATGGTGAAACGGTCAAAAAAAAACCTTGTTGAGCAATATGAAACTGAAATGTGGTGGTTTGGAAATAAATGATTCATTGAATGGTTTTATAGAGCTACCATTTTAAAAGAGCTCTTTCCCCCTGGTTTGTGGCATCATTGTCAGGCCCGACCATCACTGAAAGTTCCCAAGGATCTGGCCCATTTTGGGTGGTGGGGTGGGGTTTTTGTGGCAAAACACATCGAAGAAATGTTTTGGAAGACCTCGACTCCATGGTGCGTGCGATGTGGTTATGGTTGCCTTGTTAGCAATAGGAGAAATTCTGAGCTACTTTTAGCCTCTCGAACAAAATGTAACTCAAAACACGACAGCATGAGTTTGAACAGGGAGCTGGACACAATCTTGTTTTCTGGTTGTGCATTCAGTGCTTGTTTTTTTTTTTTTTTGCAGTTTTACTATCATATCAGTATCATTATGACGTGAAATAACTAAACCACTTCCTTCTAATCTGAGCCTAATCTTTAAAGCAGAGATAACCGTGAGGCAGTCCAGCTTCAGAGAACAAGAAGAGGAGCACGGATTTGAGAACAAACTGGTTTTGGATGCAAGGATGGAGTAACATTGAATGGAATAATGCGCTTTTAGTGGTTTGTTGGTGGAAATATCAGTCGATAAGCATGTTGTTCTTGTTGTTAAACTCATTGTTATGGACAAACCTTGGAATTTCTTTGGGGGGAAAAAAAACTTACTGGTTTTGACCATGATGTCTAATTCAACCATGCGTAGAAAGGGAGAAAATCTGGTCCTGAAAATGTCCTTATAGAACCCTGTGTCCCAAAGCTCCCCCTCCTATGTGTCTCTCCCCAGCCATGGGTTACTGTTGCCAGGCTACAGCTGAGGTCTGTTGGTCCATATAAGAACGGGCCTGAAAGAAGGGCCTGGCTGTTTGGGTCACTGCCCCCCTCCCTCCCTCCTTACTCACACAATGGGATTCTGACTACTTTAGCTCTTTTATTTGGCCCACAAAATGCTCCCCCTACCCCCACTTTGGTTCCTCGATGAGAAAAGGGGGAGTTGGATGTGTGGGTGGGTGTGAGTGGAGGGGGTTCTTGTTGGCAGTGTGGTATCAGTATGGGCTTTTTACAAAGGAATTGTGCTGCTCCCCACTTGTAGAGTTTGCGATGGGGGTTGTGCTATGTGCCAGACATTGTAACAAACCAGGTTTTATAAAGATTTTCTCATCTTTTTTTTTTTTTATAGCGTGTGAATCAATCCTTTCCAGATCATAGTTATATGATGTTAAAACACCCAGAGAGGAACATAAAAAACATGTTGCACCATGAGAAGCGTCTTCCTTATGCTATGCTATGCATACTTATTGTTTTTCACCTCGGTGTGGGATGCTTGGCTTGAAGTACCTGGGAGGACTGGAATCTCTCCAACAGGAATTCTCCCATGCTCAGTGGCTGGCAGACCATGACTGAACCGAGCTCCTTTTTTGGGATGAGCCATCATGTTTGCGCCTCTCCTCTACAGGTGCCGTGACCTTAATATTGTATGGACTAATGCTGGGGAGAGTGGTGTTGAGTTTCCTGCCCTGTTGACCTCCAGAGCAGGAAAAACAGCATAGAGTTCCCATAAGGAGCTGAGTCGATGAGATTCACACCCATAAATCATTTGGTCAGCATCCTTAAAAAAAAAAAAAAAATCTGAAGACTCATCACTTCCCATGCAACGACTTCAATCCACTTTGAAGTATATCATTATGCTGTCAGAGGGAAGATCTATTGTTACAGTACATGCAGTGAGGAATGTTGCTTGTTTTTCATTGTACAATAAGTATTATGTTCAAGGCAGCTTTGTTTTATTTTACTCTTCCCACCAGCACTCCCAGAGGAGCAAACCAGGTTTGTAAGTCCAAGGTTTGGCACACGTTTATCAAATTTCTCTGATTAAGAGTGCTTATCGAGGATCAACTCCCTCAGTATATATGATCGTAGGGAGAAGCATTGTGAGACGAAAATATGATCCTGCACTCAGCGCTCTTGCTCTCAGGAGCTTGATAAACATTACCCAGTATTCATCTGAGTGTGTGTATTGAGCAATAGTCTACGCATGGGAGTCACTGTGGTGTGTTTGTTTTGGTTTGTTTTTTTTTCTTTGCATCAGTGTCTGAAGTGGTTTGTCTTGTACTCACTCTGAGATAGCATCAACGATCAGACGTCTATGTTAACCTACTTTTATTGACAGACCAACTATTATCGTGGGTGTTGGGTGTGTACTGGCGCACTCACATGCATGGGATTGTATCAGAAGAATGCATGAGTGTGTGTGATGTTTATTAAGAAGGCATAACAGTGCTGTTGTTTAGCTCGTAAGCCCCAGAAAACTCCAGCTGGAGCTGTGTTGACAGATGTGGACAGATGTGGAGAGATGGGAAGCACTCAGCTGCAGCTGGCGCAAGACTTCAGGAGTGTTGAGACGTGCTGGAATTATCATCACTGCCCATTCTGTAGCCCAGTACCGCACACACTTCTTCACTTCAGGGGGTCAGGGGTCAAGACTGAATCCATCATGTACCCATGGTGCAAAACATCCTCGCTTGGTGAAAGACTGTAAATAATCTGCAAATACATATCTCCATCCATCCATCCATTATCCGTAACCACGTATCCTGCACATGGCAAGCTGAGGCCTATCCCAGCTGACTATGGGCAAGAGGCGGGGTACACCCTGGACAAGTCGCCAGGTCATCGCAGGGCTGACACAT
>JAPFFA010000008.1:7709427-7721865 GCA_026153275.1 Sciades herzbergii | reverse complement strand
CTATTTCTCTTTTATTAAATATCGGAATTCATTTTTGATCGTTATTTTGTCGCTGCTATAGCAAGTTATGAGTGTTTGAAATATGCTCTGTAATATATATATCAGTCCGTATGCCAAAGCAATGGGCGTAAACGAGATTCGTTGAGACCTGTGCGAGACATCGTAGGACGGAAGTAAAACGTATAGCGGAAATCAGCATGACCAACGCTGTGTCCGAAAATCGCTCACTCATCCCCTACTCCCTATATAGGGAATTACTCTATAGAGGACTATACAGTGAGCTCATTGGTAAAATGAAAAAACTCTTTCAGACACTAGCTGGTATTTACGTCATTACTGTCGCACAATTAAAACGTGCCAGATCAGTCGGCTGGTGGCTTTCAAAATAATAAAAACACATGCGTGTACAGTATTTTTGTGATAAATCCATATTATACCGAGCGCATTTCCGACATTCATCAATCCAAAGTACCTGCAGCTTTCAGTTCTTTTAAATCAAGGCTGAATCCTTTCGTTCTTCTTTGCCGCTGCCTTTTATTAAATCACATTTCAGACTTTGATTTCTTTCAGCGCGACCGCAATGCATGATGGGATATATTGCTTTGGTTAGTGACCGTCGTTGTACACTATTTTTCAGGATGCATTGTGGATACTTTGAGCGCACTATATAGGGTGCAAATAATCCTCAGTACGGTTTCGGACAGCGCTACAAAATGGCGTCCCCACTACATAGTGCCCTATATAGTGAGTAGGGAGCGATTTCGGACACGTGGGCACGCCCTCTTTCGAATGCTGACGTAATCAAGCCGGAAGTTGTGTTTGTTTCGATAGCAATCAGGAAAGTTTGGAAAAAAGTAGGCAGTAATCGTCATTTAAACTCGTTTTTGTGCAATATTTCGTTTGGAAAACAGTTTTCAAAATGGCGGCGCTGACACTTCACGTTTCGAATTCTCGAGCAAGATCGCGTGGATAAGCGACGCCTGCTGTGGACCAAATGAACTAAATTCAACACGGCTAAAAACCGAATAATTAATAATTGCAATTAGTTGCCAAGACGAGTCACGATATAAGGTTACTAAAACCGAAAACGTAATTGAATAAACACGTTAATTAAGAAATAAAGCAAGTTTAAAAATGACTTCAGTTCTCCTTTAATAAGAACTTGTCCTTGACTCCAAGATTCCTGTTCTTGGCTGCAGGACTGGAACCCAACGTGATCCGTTTTCGGCTGTTGCATGACGAGATGCTTTTCTGCTCACCACGGTTGTAAAGAGTGATATACGAGTTACTGTATCCTTCCTGGCAAAAAAGAATTTCAACCCAATCTGGCCATTTTCCTCTGAGCTCAATCATCATCAAGGCGTTTGTTTCCACCCACACAACTGTCACTCACTCGATGTTTTTTGTTTTCCGCACCACTCTGTCTGTGCAAACTCTCGAGAAAACCCCAGATCAAACCAAAGCCCATCTGACTCAAACCAACACCCATGCCACAGTGAAAGAAAGGTCATACAAAAATTGAGATAGCGATTTTTCCCGTTCTGACGTTTGAACGTCGTGAACATTAACTGAAGCTCGATTAGTATCTGCATGGTTTACGCATCGTGCTGCTGTCGAGGGATTGACCGATTAGAGAACAGGCACAAAACAGGAGGTGGATGGACAGGCGAGTGTAAATTTCCAGCGGTACCAATAATCAGCGGAGGAAGCATTGCTGTCGGTGACAGAAGTCGAATGTACTTCGCTCGAAACCGATCACGTGTTCATTATAAATACTGACGTGCAACTCGTTCAGGTGTGCGCGCCACATCAGAGGAGCTTTTAATTAGAATTCATTTTGCGTGAAACTTAAAACACTCGGCACGTTGATAAAAACGCAGCAGTCCGTTAAAGAGAGGCATGTAAGACAGACAAATTAAAAATGATAGACGCGTGCAATGCATTATGGATGACGCAACAGATCATTAAACCACTCGGACGACGGACGAACACAAAGGAAGGCTTTTTAGAAAGGCATTCGAGGCGCGTCTTTAAAATCCCTAATCCTATTTTTAACACGATGCCAACACCAGAGTTACGAGTGTGGGCCGATACCTGATGCCTGATACCTGATACTAATCCAATACAGACATCCTCTTAGTAACAGAGTCTCTGGCAGACAGTTAATGCAAAACATTATAGACGTGATGGGACTCGCTTGAAGACAACGCTTCCTTTGTTCATTTAAAAATAACATACGTGGCTCTGAACGCAATAGTGGGAGAAAGCGCTGCGCCGTATCCGAGCTGAGCTGCACGCTGGGATACTCGTCCACGTTTGGGACAGAGCTTTGGGATTGGAAGTGAATCGAGGCAGTGCAAAAATAAATAAAATTTCATAAATTCAAATCAAAAACAAAGCTAATTCACGTGCTTTCCATTCTGCAAACGTTCTCTGAAAAACGGCGTCCTGTCACGCCAGAAAACAAAAAGTCCTTCCACTGACGGGGTCGGAGAACTCTTACAACTTTCACGGCTCCCCGATGCAACACAAGATTTATATCACGATACTTCAAAGCGTACCATGATACACGATGACATATGCAGTACAAAAGTCTTACAAATGGCTTAAAATAAAAACAGTACGCCATAATAAACGAATATATAAAGGAAGTGAGGAGCTATAGGTTTTACTGAGCATCTTCCAGAACCAGCCCCGGTTCTTCTGGACACTTTGACGGTCGCACTCGCTTCTTCATTTTGCACCAAAACCCAGCAGCCTTCATTATGATTTCTTTTTTTAATCTGAAAAGTGCTCTCTTATGGAATATGCCACTCAGATACAAACTTTTTTTTTTTTCCTTGCAACATTTAGGTTTGTGCTGGAAAAAACGAATGTTTCGAACTCTAAAATGTTTTTGTCAATGTTTTGAAGTCATAAAATAGAAATCCATAAAGTTTGTATAGGGGAGAAAAAAAAAAAAAATTAGGGAGCCAAGACTTTTGCACAGCACTGTAATAATTCAACCAACATTTAAAAAAAAAAGTGCGACATTAAAACTATAACCCTTTTGAAACGATACCTCGTCCACAGAAGTGCATCACGGTATAATTCATCTTATTCCATCCACACTCACTGGATATGAGCAATCGTGCGCTCTGATTGGCTACTCCACTACTAAGATATCAGCTCGTATACCGCAAGTAGAGAAAAACAAAATGGCAGCACATGTTGCTGAACCAACCGAGGACGGAATAAAAACTCAAAGCACCAAAAACATACAGAATAAAAAGTAAGAACGCGTCTTTATTTTTCCAGAATGATCGCGTTTTTCACAAATTGCTCCGGTCATTTCGGCGGTTTGTTTACATTCCAAGCGGAAATGATTTTGTAAAAAAATAAAAATGCTTCGTTTCTCAAAACCCAGTGAACGTGGATAGAACAGAACAGTTATCCCGCTCAATCTCATCGCACATGGACTCGGTGCTACGTGCCTCGTCAGCTATCGGCTCATGTACGACTCGATTTTGTGGAATAACTGTTAAATATCATGATATAGCTTCATATCACCCAGCCCTATCTATGAGTCACTTCAGTATCTATTCATTCTCTCTCTCTCATAAGTAAAAGCTCCATCTTATGCACTTCCTTTGCCCAGAAGGACGAACCCAACATCCAGTCATAACAGTGAAGATTCTCAAGCGTGTACGAATCTGTACACGCGTCCTGAATCGTT
Source organism: Sciades herzbergii (assembly GCA_026153275.1). Lineage (NCBI taxonomy): Eukaryota > Metazoa > Chordata > Actinopteri > Siluriformes > Ariidae > Sciades > Sciades herzbergii. Next base: position 7,718,150 of record JAPFFA010000008.1, on the reverse strand, counting down.
TAGAGTTTAACTCCTACACGTATACAGCTCCAAGACGCCTATAAACTATACTAGAGTACCGTTTCCAGGACAGCTGGACACTTGACCATCATTCGAACCGCAAACAAAAATTACAGCGAGGATCATGGATACAGGAAGTGGCGTCACGCATTTCTTAAATTCGCAATTCAAGGCAATGTCCCTGTCCGTGCAGCGTCCTCCCTCCGTCTCATTAATAGAAACTCGATTTTGTGACCAGCTGCTCTCGTGCACACATTATAGGAGAATTGATTGCACGCTGCACACAATGAAAAGGATGAACACCAGGGAGGGAGGGAGGGAGGGAGGGATGAGGAGAAGAGGAGGGGACGGGGGTCGAGAAAGAAGTGAATTAATTAAGAGAACCAGGTGGTCAAACGGTTTGGTGAAGACGAAGGAAAAGGGGGGGGCAAGCTAATGACGCATAGCAGAGCAGCCGTGATCCTTCAACGAATAAAAACAGAGGAAGAGGGGGAAAAAAAAAAAAAGGCGCGCTTGAGGCTGCATCCACATGTATACTAAAGAGGTGTGTCACATAAACGATGACCCAAAAATACTACTCGTATTGAACAAAATATTGAGATCACTTTTTAAAATATTCATTGCAATAAAGACATGCGACGGCGTGATGGTCATCCTTACAGCGTCCAAGTCAAATCCGTCGTCGTCGTCAAGTGACGCAAAATGTCACGGGCTGCACCAACTCATCAAACGTGGGGAAATAAATAAATTAATTCAAATCCAATGACGATCCAGCGCACCAGGTCGCTGCTCAGGGCATCTCTATACATCGTAGGTCAGAAAGCGTACGTTAATATGAGCACAATATTGCTTTGGAAGGCGTCAGATTCCATCGATTCACCAAACCGCCCCAAAAAGTAGCATAGGCAAGACCCCGGGGGGTAAAACAGAAAGCTGAAACAGGGTGCCAAAACTTTTGCAGAACATACCTGCACATATGGAACGATCAGTCTGAAATATTTCACATCAGCATGAACGCGGTGACAAACTAAGAACTGCGCTGTGTCCGAAATCACTCACTACTCGCTGTACAGTCGACTATATAGCGAGTTCACCATTTTGTAGTGCTGTCTGAATGCATCACGGGAATTATTACGCCCTGTATGGCGGACTGGCAGCATCCCACAACGCACCGTGAAAAAGTAGTGTACAACCGAGGGTCACTAACCAAGAAATACATCCCATCATGCATTGCGGTTGCGCTGAAAGAAATCAAAAGCCTCAAATTTGATTTAAAGGGGAACTGAAGTCATTTTTAAACTCTCGTGTTATTCAATTACGTTTTTGGTTTTAGTAACCGTATATCGTGACTCGTATTGGCAATTAAATATTACACTTATCGACCTATTCGGTTTTCAGCCATGTTGAATTTAGTTCGTTTGGTCCACGGCAGGCGTCGCTTATCCGCGTGATCTTCGCAAGACTCGTGCGAGACTTCGAAACATCGAGTGTCAGGGCCGCCATTTTGAAAACTGTTTTCCAAACAAAATATGGCACAAAAACGAGTTCTTCTGACTTTTTTCAAGCTTTCCTGATTGCCATCAAAACAAACTAAACTTCCGGCTTGATTACGTCAGCATTCGAAAGAGCACGCGCGCGTCTTTTGACAACGTTGGCAGATGTCCGTTACTTTGATTTCTGCTGTACGTTTTACTTCCGTCCTACGATGTCTCGCACAGGTCTCAACGAATCTCGTTTACGGCCATCGCTTTGACATACGGACTGTATTACAGAGCATATTTCAAACGCTCAGAACTTGCCACAGCAGCGACAAAATAGCGATCAGAAATGCAGTCCGATATTTAATAAAATGAGAGAAATAGAATTTTGATGATAAAACAAATTTGCCTTCAGTTCTCCTTTTATAAAAGGCAGCGGCAAAGAAGAAAAAGTATGCAGCTTTGATTTAAAAGAACTGAAAGGTGCAGCAGACACAAAGCCCTTTGTATTCATTAATGTGGGAAATGCGCTCAGTATAATATGCATGTATATTTATTAGTTTGAAAACCCACCAGCCGACTGATCTGGGACGTTTTAATTGTACGACGGTAATGACGTGAATAATGGTGCGGCAGAGCAGTGTCCAAAAACGTTTTTATTTTACCAATGAGCTCACTATATAGTAATTCCCTGGATAGTCAGTAGTGATTTTGCTGGTGCCAAAACTTGTACAAAAAAAAAAAGGCAGCCCATGGTCAGAACACCAATCCAAAAAATAAAAACAATACAGCTAAACTCTCCATCCCTCATATTACTCAAGATCTCGGTCTGACAGAGCAGTGGGTGCCAAAACTTTTAAACCCCTGGTCATACCAAGAACATAAACCTTTAACTCACCATTAAAGCAACCCAACACCTCAAACTGCACAGTGCAGCACTGTTTATAGGAACATTAATGCCAATAAACTCCTCAGTGTCAGGCTGTAATGGGAAACTCATCAACTACAACACGGTATGACGAAGCGGATGAACTGAAGCGATAGCCGCTACTAGCTAGATGTTGATTAATTTCCTCGACCAGCATGTCCTGAAGGGTTTTAATCCTCTTATACTCCAGCAGACTGCCAGCGATTACGATTCTCTCTGTATTACAGAATGACGCGCTACGCTTTTTATCCATTTCTAGCTACATTTCACGTGCCCTGAATACCACCTTCCCCTCGCTCGCCTTTTTTGAAACTTAAATCGTCTGAAAACTTTCGAATTACAGAACGTCATGGGAGCAGGGATCCGTAAAAACCGTAACCACCTCCGTCCTGATTTGCTGCGCCGGAATACGTGTTTTAGCCACCTTGCGCTCTTTTGACACTGGAGACTCCTTCCAAAAGAAATCTCCATGGTGTTGATCGATTGTTAAATAATCCTGTGACGTTTTTATCCTCGGCTCTGGCGCAGCGTTTGAAGTCCCTGTCTGAGCTGTTACTATGGAAACGATAACGTATCAGGTGCGATTTCGACCGTCACGGAACAGCTGCTGTGATGAAAACGAAATCAACACCTTCTGAGCAAGAGCTCGACATCGCCGTGGTGTAAAACAATCCAATAAAAACCCGTGTAGTGCAGCGGCACTGACAAAACATCACTCCGAAATCTCGCTCTCAGCATGACGGCAACGACTTAATTAAGACTCCGTGATTATCTATGCTAATGAGGGAGCAGATTAATCGCGTTCGTTCATCCACCCACCCACACACACACACACACACACACACACACACACACACACACACACACACACACACACACACACTTCGCAGGACCTGCGCCGCTCTCTGCATAAACACGCGCTTCATACATGCGCTTTACGGTTATCCGTGTGTCGAAACCTTGAAGAAGGAGCGCGCGGTGAAACAGGAGGTTAAGTAACGGCCATTACGGAAGATTAAACCCGTGTAGCGTGACTGAAGCCGGAGCTCCGCTGCGTTTCTCGGCCCACTGGGAAAAGCAGCGCAGAGCCGAACTGCTCCATTAAAACTCCTCTGCATGTGACTAATGCGCAACAGATGGACCTTCGCTGGGCAACGACGTCACACTCCTCTGAAGTGAGCGCTCTTGGTCATGTCGTTAGTGTTCCCAGAGTGGTTATGGCTCAGTGGTGGGTGGCGCAGGTCGACTTCATAACACTTTATAACAGGTGGAGTGGAACAGAGTACAGCTACAGGACTTTTAACTTCTTCAGGGCTCCTGGGTTTTATTTCGTTTCTTTAAACGGGGCTTCTGTAACGTCCTGGGGTAAAATAAAGTGGTAATTTGATGGAACAGTCAATTTATTAAAAAAAAGTCAGGGCTGGACAAAACACTGATGCTGAGAAAAATTACAGTACACTAAATATTTTACAAAAAAATATATATATATTTTCCCTTAATCATTAATAAGTGGAAAAACATTAAGCTAAATTTTAACTACATATTTCCTTTCAAATATTGTTAATTAATAATAAATGATTAAACAAGTATTAAAAAAAGGACATTAAGTTTTTTTTATTTAAAATACTTGTCTTAATATTAACATCTTGATGCAATTAAATATTAAAAATTATTTTACATAATCTCCATTTTAAATAATTGCAAAAATACCGAATAATTATTCACACTAATAATTATGTTAGTTTAAAAAAGTTGTTTAAAATTCATACTAATTTTTTCCAAATCCTTTTAAATGCTAATTAAAAATAGCTAAAATTAAAAAAAAAAAAAAACTGACATTTCAAATAGTTAAATAATAATAAATGAAGTATTAAAAAAAAAAACAATTTAATTAAAAAAAAAAAACTTATAATACAATTAAATATTTTAAAAATATTTTACATATACTCCCTTTTAAATAATTGCAAAAATACCAAATATTAAAGAGTTATTTAAAATAGTCATTTTTATTTCATTAAAATAACTAAATTATTCACATTAATACTTTTTAAATTAATATAAAATTTAATTGTTTAAATTCATACTAATACTTAATTTTTTCCAATCCATTTAAAGGCTAAGTTTAAAAATAAATAAATAAAAACAATGCATGATAATTTTATGCAAATAATATGCGCTAAATGATATATTTGGTTATTAAAGGTGCATTAGGTTCCATCAGCTCTCCAACAGTTTGACATGCGAATGAACGTTTGTTAACTCTTGGAGCCCACGCCCCCACATTCCCGCCCATGTTCACAAAGCTCCGCCCCCAGGACTGACCGAGACCTGTAGAGTGGAGTCGATATAAAATACCTGACAGGCGACGCATCAAAACACAAACAAGCGTTCTGGACCGGAAATCCGTTTTCCAAATGGGTTTTCTCAGCCGTTTAAGACACTTTTGATGAAGTAACAAGTTAATCTGCTGTTCTTATGTTCTAGATATCTTCCGGATTCTTTATACCAAACAAGGAATTAAAAAAAAAAAAAAAAAACAGCTATTGCACCTTTAAATAAAAGACTCAATGTAAATAGAGCATCATTCTTAAGTAGATGTGTGGAGAGGCTACTAAAAAGTGGTCATCAAGACCGATATGTCTCTCAGAAATTGTGTACGATGAGTATCGTGATATATTTTTGTTGTATCGGCGTTCCCGAAGGAAAACAAAAACTTTTCCAGCCTCCTTCACTCACACTGACATCCAAACATGTGCTGCTCAATTCACGTTAAACCCCCAGCTCAAGACTTTTCCTCTTTCCTTTCCGTATCTCTCACTAATTACCCGAAAGGTTATTAAGAGCATCGTTAAAACAGAAAGGGTGAAACGCGAGATGCATTAAGGAGGCTGCGCTGATGTGGCGAAGAAGGCAAAAACAGCCCTTAATGATTCTTGGTTTCGACTGCGGAATATTTACAGCCTCCGCTGAATTTCTGTACGTCTCGTCTCTCCACACTTTTTTTCTCAAGACGACCCACAGACAACTTTCGCTAATAGATCTGTGATCTGCATTTATTTACAGGTACAAAAAAAAAATGAAAAGAATCTGAATCTAACCATGCTTCAATTTGGTCATTAAAGGTCCTGTATGCAGAACTGTAACAAAGGTTTAGGAACTTTTTTTTTTCTTTTTAAAAACACACAAGAAAAAAAACTGCACAGAAATGCTCTTTCTGAACTGAACTCTCTCATGGGATCAGTAAAGTATTAATCACAGAGCCACGTTTGCTCTTCAGCCACACATAAAACCTGAACATGACGAGCACCTCGGGCCGTACGCTCTGACAGAGAACGGTTCCTCTGGGGAACCGTTAAAGCCCACAATCAGAAAAAAATATATATATATATAAACAAATAAGCGTCGTTCCTTGTTGCCGAGGTGAAACTGAACTGTCCCTGGTCCACCTTTAGTTTATCATCTTTTACTGACAAAGGTGTGAGTCGTGAAGCTCAATCTTTAAAGCTAAAAACTAATTACGTGGCTTAAATCGGTTTTTAAAAGGTGCACTATATCCACATTTCCAGGTGAAGGACGTATATTAAAGGTACAAAGGAAAGGTGCAGTTTAGGACCCTTTTTCCCCTCAGAGTGTGTGTTTATTGCTTTTGAAAATATTACCTTTTACCATCCATGTTGTATGATCTAACAGGACACCTTTATAAAAAAAAGATCTCATTTAGACACTTGGAAAAAAAAAAAAAACAGGGACGAGGGGGGGAGAAAAAAAAAAAAGTTTCAAAAGGTACAGGCGCGACTTAAAACCGTGTACGTTTTCACAGCGCAATTTCTTTACTTTTAAACTCAGGACTGATTCTCGAGAGTCGATTATCAAGAACAAACGTGTTTAAAAAAAAAAAAAAAAAACGTTTGATGTAGTGAAGGCGTGACCTGGAAAGCGAAGAGTAGCTACTTGCGTGGAGATTTTGATGTACCGGAGTAAAAGTTAACGTAGTGCACAGGACTAAGAAAAACCGGATGCTCTTTAAATAAAATCAAATTTGATCTGATTTTAATTTAAAGTTCGGATTCGACCTCGTACAAGCTTTGATTTTTCTGTTACTCTGGAAACTTCGTGCACTACGCTTTAACTTTTACCATGTTTACCGGACATACGTACGCAGAAAAACAAAAAACAAAAAACCTGACGATAAAAAGAGAGTCCTGCTCTCGCTGGATGCTGACCCTGTATCCTTTCTGGAATACGGATTAACAAGTTTAGACCTCATCTCATCTTCCAATCTTCCAAGTTTTCCAAGACAGCTGGGAAACAATCAGGCTCACAACGATAAAAACACACGACTTTTTTTTTTTTTTTCAAATAAGTGCTTTCACATGCACTTTTCATACCATATTAAAAATTTTCCATTAAGTCAAATCCCGGTTTATAAAAAGCATGTTGCAAACAACTGTGACAGATTACAGAGGCAGCAGGAAATGTGTTCCATGTGCAAAATTTCATATCATTTTTCTCTTTTCTTCAAAGAAGAAGAAAAAAAAAAAAAATGTATAAAAATACCTGGCTTGGGCCTCATCCAGGCTTTCATCAGTGATGGCCATGATCTGCTGCAGGATGTCCCCGATGTCCTGCTGCTTCCGGACCGGATCCGGGTCATTCGGGTCTCCCTGAGTGAGTCCTCCGAGCCCGGTTAGTCCCGACAGCATGCGGGTCTGATGATCATCCATGCTTTCGGATTCAAATATGAATGAAACACACACAACTGGAGCTTGGGATGGAGTTAGGTGCCTGAGTGTGAGGTCATGTACTGCGGCTGCGCAAAGAAAAAAAAAAAACCCCAAAACAAACAAACAAAAAAAAAAACGCCTAGGGCACCTTTAATACTGTTTTAAAAACCACAAAGCCTGGACTAGGAGATTTTTGCTTGTTTAAACTGTGCACAAAAATAGGCTCTCTCTCTCTAAAGCGTTAAAACAAAAACAATTAATAAACACTGATGAACTCTATTAATCACCCCAGTCAGTGAACACAGCATCGTTCAGGCTCTCTCTCTCTCTACACTATTTCCTTCTTTCTTTCTTTAAAAAAAAAGAAAAAACAACATATATTGTTCGATTAAAACCCGACAAGTTTAAAAGTCAAACAGTGAAGCATGTGAATCGTGATTTTAATGTTTTTTTAAGACGAAAATGTCCAAACAAACCGCTAGAAATTGTTGAAAAGCGTAAACGAGAAGAATGAAGCTGCGTTCACTTTCTGCAACCGTTACAAAGCGTTTAAAAATACACATCCATACACACAAAACAGTGGAAAAATGAAAAAGATGACAAAGTCAGGAAAGAAAAACCGCAGCACAGTACAGTTTTCAATGTATCCGGAGTTCACTGAAATAAATCTGACTTCTGGAAATGTTTTTTTTTTTCCTCTCTGTGTTTTTTTTCTTTTAGCAACAAAGCTAACTAGCGAACTAGCATTGTAGCCAAACTAGCTTAGCAACACAACAGAAATCATGCAGGCTAGCTGAAACACAGCACAGAGGAGCTGATATGGGCTGCTCGGACAGTGTGTGGAAGTGAAACATAAATTTTTTTTGGGAAAAAATAATAAAAATTAGGTTGAAAATAGAACGCGAACCGCGCTAAACACGCCGAGCTCCATCCAAGCGAAGTGGCCAGTCGGCTGCTTTGCCCCGAAAAAGCCTTTTCGCTCTGCTCCACTCGCTCAGCCCTTTCACTAGGGCTGCCAGGGTTGCCAGATTCCCCACACTATCCCTCGTGACTCATCCCAGTCTATGATTTGCTAATAATAATTCAGAAACCCTGATGTGAACACACTGATCCGACCATTTCCGTTCTCTGTACAATATTCGCTTTTTAGTGCGATTTAAAAGAAACCATTGAACGTGGATTTCTGCGCAATCTGGCAACACGCTGGCTTGGCTACGTCACGGCGGAAGCTGGAGTATGAGCTGAAGCCTCTAGGGGCAGAGTGGTCACTCTCATTCACATCCACACTCATCACATCACATCACATCAGTCTGAGTGATTAATCAAAAAACAACATTTACATGGCACTTCTAACAAATTACAAAGAGAGGGGGGAAAAAAAAAAAATCATCTCAGATCAGATGCTCCACTTCATCACATCATTCATTCATTCAGCTGCATGGCCCCCCAAACTGTTCTGGGGGCTGGATGTGAGAATAGAGCAGAGTGAAAAATCCTGGAGGGTTTGTCTCATTCTCATGCTGGAGCCTATCCCAGCTGACTACGGGCGAAAGGCGGGGTACACCCTGGACAAGTCGCCAGGTCATCACAGGG
>JAPFFA010000008.1:7230555-7242198 GCA_026153275.1 Sciades herzbergii | reverse complement strand
TTCTGGAGCAGAAATCCATGTGAGAAGGTTCTCTCAGACAGGGCACACTCCAGAACCCAGTTGAGGACAATGTTGAAGAGTAGAGGGGCCTGTATGTCACCTTGTCCTGTGTCCAACTTAACTTCGAATCATTCGGTTAGCTCGTCCCCAATGTGTACAGCACTAACAGTGTTGGAATAGAAGGCTCTAAATATATTGATATATTTGTCTGGTACACCATAATGTTTGAGAGCAGCCCAGATGTAATCTCAGGAGTCAAATGCTGCTTTAAAGTCGATGAACCAGGTAAGGTTGAACTCTAAGGCTTGCTCGATGATGACTCGCAGAGAGAATAGTTGGTCTATGCACAACCTGTTCCTCTGAAACCCACACTGATTTTCCTGCAGTAGGGATTGTATTCTGTCCAACAGCCTTCATACCACAGTCACTTGGAAGAGTTTTGATGCAACACAATGTAGTGTTATTCCTCTATCATTTTCACAGAATGATACGTCTCCCTTCTTCTCCACCTGAGTGATAACTCCTTTCAGCTAGTCTGATGGTATTTGTTCTTGGTTCCAGACTCTCTCGAATAAGGGAAGCAGTAACTCGACTGTGGCTTCACCACTGAAGCGAAGCTCCTCATTACTGATCTGGTCTATACTGCCAGCTTTGTAGCTTTTGAGCTTTGAAAGTGCCTTGCTGATTTCCATGCATGTAGGGAGGGTACATAGGTAGATCAAGGAAGAGTTCGTCCGTGATGAGATCAGAGGTCAGAGGGATAACTGTCTGAGAGCAGGAGGTAGGGTTAAGAAGCTCTTGAAAATGTTCCTTCCATCTACCCAGTTTTTCTTCTTGGGCTGTTATAAAATTCCCGTCCTTGTCACATACTGCAGAGGAGGAGGTGGTGTTCTTCTTCATCCCAGAGAGAACATTGATGTGCCACACATCGCATTTATTACCAGTGGCTGCTGCTTCCTGAAGTTTCATGGCTACATTGGAAGCCCAGTTCTTGTCGTCCTTCTTCACACTTTTTTTAACTTGCTTGTTGACTCTAGCATATAGTACGTGACTAGTTCCGGATGGTTTCAGTTTCTTCAACTCATTGCATTCCTTGATGAGGGGCGTTGTCTCAGTGTAGAGGTGTTTGTCATGAAACTTTGGGGGTCTTTGTCCCAGGGACTCACGGGAGACTGTGTGAAAGGTGTTCTTGATGTGATTCCAGTCTTCATCCTGGGAGGAACCAGAGGGGAACTCACTTGAGTCACAGTGAAGTGAGTGTTGGAAATCATCAACCTTTTCACCTGACCACAAGAGATCGAGATTGGGCAGGGGAAGATGTTTCTTTCTTCTTTGACTGAAGAGTTTTAATCACACTATGCTCTTGGTGAGACTGTGGATGGAGTTGATGTCAGCTCCATGGAAGCTTCTTACATCTAATAGGGAACACCTCCATTGATGGTTAATGCATATGTGGTCTATTTGTGTAGACATGTCTCCCTTAGGCGAAGTCCATGTCACTTTGTGGATATCCTTGTGCTCAGAGTGCCAACAATGACCTACTGCTGAAGGGTACAAAAGTCCAGGAGGCGGGATCCATTGTCATTGGATTCGATGTGGTATGAATGTTGACCGATTTACATTTGGCCAGGCATCAGTGTTTTTCCCAACGCATGCATTGAAGTCCCTGAGAAGGAGACAGATGTCATTACTAGGGATGTCACGATGTAGTTTCTCAAGGTCAAGATAAAATTTGTCCTTCTGTGTGTCCTCGGTGACCTCAGTAGGGGCATATGCAACAATGATCGTAATGTTTACTTGTCTGTTGAAAAATCTGACCGACATGATCCTGTCCAAGAAATGAGTGAATGAAATCAGGGACCTTCGAAGATCTTTGGAAATGAGAATGCTAATGCCATGCTCTTTCTTACAGCAGGTCCCAGAGTAGATAAGGAGGGAACCATTATCAAGAATAGATTCTCCAGAGAGCAGCATATGTGTTTCGGTAATACCTAAGATATCAAGTCGGTATTTGTCAAAAGCATGTTGGAGCTGGTATAGCTTGCTAGAGTTGCTGGCCAGAGATGTGACATTCCATGTAGCAATCGAGAGTGGTCTTTTGGAGAGATGAATCCCTGGGTGAATCTTGTTGCACTCGACATCAGACTGCATAATGTAGATGAATGGTCTCCTTCATGATCTTGGGATTGAACACTTGGTGAGCAGGTTGCTTGGATTATGGGTGCTATTGTCAGCACCCGAAGGAATATGTGAGTACTGAGACATTGTGCTGGCAGCGTCCAAATGGCTTTGGTTGTCAGCAATCATACGGGAATGCAAGGAAATCCCTCCCAGTGTCACACTACCTAGTTGACGTGATGTTGGTGTTGAGTGAGTTTCAGTAGCTAATATGAATTTTTACATGACTGGGGAGCTAGCCTGGAGCACCTGGGGAAAAGGTTGACTGATCTTTGTCTGATCTCTACCCATTGACCAATCCAGCAAGGTTGGACCTACCAGGGACCAAGGTCCCAACTGGCATAGCTCTAAGGGTCATGGAGACACACAAACCCCACCATCACTATAAGGTGCCAACCAAGGTGAGGCCATGGGTTGCGATGCCCAGGCAGTTTGAGGCACCTGATTCAAAATCTGAGGAACAGAGACTTCGGGAAGCAAATTATTCAAAAGATTGTTATGAAAATCATAGTGAAATGCCTATCATCAGAAGCCATTTTGAAACGTGCAAAAAAAAACAGTACAGGATTCATTCTGATGTTGTTTAACACCTATTACTTGAGAGAGAGATCAGAAGCAGACTGAAATTTATTAATAACTGTTCAAACAGTACAGCTTGCTTAGAGTGGTCATTGTTGTTTACATTCTTTTAGGAGGGAGAGTCAGCTCACAGATGGGACTGATAGCGACATGCTGAATAAAACTCACAGATGCTTTTAACACAGTGGGGCTGAAGGAGGCAGTGAAGCCTACACACACACACACACACACACACACACACACTTACAGAGGATATGGAAACAGACAGATGGGTTCACGACCAATGTAGATTTGGTCAGTTTTACACCTTTTGAGTTACTCTTTTCTCTGTCAGTGTTATCAAACTTTTTTTCTTATGAGCATGGCCATGGTAGCTGATCATTTTCCATCAAACTAATACTTAACAAATTGCTCTCATCAAATGGTTTGTTTTGAGAATAAGGTTTCCCTTGCGGTTGACCCTCTGTCCATCCAGCCAAATTATCAATGAGAGGTTGCATGAAAAAGCCAAAGCCCTTGTCTTACATGAATTGATTTGGAGTTCTATATTTACTCTTAGACTGACCACTTCCACCCATTCTGCCACACACAAAGCATAATGCACACAAAACACAAAAAGGAGGAGAATTTCCTAGACAGAGCGAGGTCAAATTTGCAATAAATTAGAGTACTGGGAAATAATTCTTATCTTAGAGTGTATAAACCTCTAAACCTGTCTCTGTGAACACCACTGAGACTATCCATACAGTATATGGCAGCTTTAGAATATATGCGGCTGAGTAAGACTCAACAAACTTCTTACTCCCAGAAACACTCAGAGATAAAGATAACTTGGGCAAATCAGACAAACCAAAATCAGAGGAATCAAAATTGGACAGATCAAAATCAGTCTCTTCCAGTCAGCCCTAGGAAACACTGGAAGTGTTCAGGTGGAAGTGGTCAGTCTAAGAATAGGAGTATTTATACAAAGCATATATGTGTGCGATTGGGATAGCCCCTTTTTTCTTTTTCTTTTTTTTTAACCAAACTCTAGTTCATCCAGTTGGCCCAAGGAAATACTATATGACTATTTATATGATCCATGCATGTGTGCAATTGGAATAACCAAAATTCAGATCTCCAGATGGAAGAAGAGAACCCAACAGGTAAGCATCCTTCAGTCTCGGGAGACTATGGGTCTGCACTCTGGTTGTCAATCAGGATCAGGAACAGCGTCGAGTGTGACTAATGAGTCCGATGCGGGAATGGCAGTCCTTCTGGCACAGTTGGCAGATGAAGACTGAGGATGGTCTGTCAGTCTGGTTGGAGGCTTTCCGTCTCTGTCTCCTGGCTTTGGACTGCTGGGCAAGTGTCTCTTCAAAGCTGGAGAGTCCTTTGTGTATTGCTTGTCTCCAGGGTGTTTGCTCTGAAGCAAAGGTTTCCCAGATGTTTGTGTCATTATTCAAGGCCTTCAAGTCTCTTTTGCAAACATCTTTGTATTGCAACTGGGGTCTGCCTATGGGCTGTTTTTCCTGTGCCAGTTCACTGTACAGGAGGTCTTTTGGGATCCGGCTATCGCCCATATGCACAACGTGTCTGAGCCAGCACATGCGTCTCTGTTTCAGCAGGCTGTACATGCTAGGAATTACAGCTCTCTCTAGGACAGTGGTGTTGGGAACTTTGTCCTGCCACTTGATGTATAGGATGCATTGAAGACAGCGCATGTGGCATGCATTGAACTTTGTATTCCTGTCGGGCTCATATGGTCCAAGACTCACTGCCATACAGGAGGGTGCTCACAGCACAAGAGCTGTAGATGTGAACCTTGGTGTGCTCTGTCAGCTTACTGTTTGTCCACACTCTATTCATCAATCTGGCCATAGTGGTGGAGGCTTTGCCAAGCTGCTTATTGAGTTCAGTGTCGAGAGAGAGGGAGTCAGAGATGGTAGATCCTAGGTACATGAAGTTGTGGACAATGTCCAGTTCGTGGTTTGAGATGCAGATGTGCAGTGATAATTCTGCATCTTTCACCATGACCTGTGTCTTCTTCAGGCTGATTGTAAAGCCAAGGTCTTGGCAGCCCTGGCTGACCTGGGTCATGAGTTGCTGAAGGTCATCCACTGAGTGGGCGGTGATGGCAGCATCGTCAGCAAAGAGGAAGTCTCGAAGGCATTTCAGCTGGACTTTGGACTTGGCTCTTAGTCTGGAGAGGTTAAAGAGCTTCCCGTCTGATCTGGTGCGAAGATAGATACCTTCTGTGGTGTTTCCGAAGACATGCTTCAGCATGACTGCAAAGAATATCCCAAACAATGTCAGTGCGAGGATGCAGCCCTGTTTTACCCCGCTCTAGATACTGAAGGAGTCGAATGTTGAGCCGTCGAAGTAAATGGTGCCCTTCATGTTGTTGTGGAAGGACTTGATAATGTTGAGCAGTCTGGGTGGGCATCCTATCTTGGAGAGGATTTTGAAGAGGCTGTCCCTGCTGACCAGGTCGAAGGCCTTTGTCAGGTCAGTGAAGGCAATGAAGAGTGGCTGCCCCTGCTCTCTGCATTTCTCTTGCAGCTGCTGTAGGAAGAAGACCATATCAATGGTGGACCTGTTTGCGTGGAAGCCATACTGAGATTTGGGATAGACTCTCTCTGCCAGGGCTTGGAGTCTCTTCAGTGCAACTTGGGTGAACAGCTTCCCCACAGTGCTGAGGAGAGAGATGCCACGGTAGTTATCATCACGTCTGTCGCCTTTGTTTTTATAGAGGGTGACGATGTTAGTGTCTCTCATGTCTTCGGGTACTTCACCTTCTCCCCAGCAGAGGCACAGGATCTCATGCAGTTTGGTAATGAGGGTCTCTCTACAGCACTTGAGGACTTCGGCGGGGATGCCATCTTTTCCAGGTGCTTTGTTGGGGGCCAGAGAGTCCAGGGCTTCGTTCAGCTTTTTGACTGTTGGTTTGCTGTCCAGCTCATCCTGGATGGGCAGGCACTTAATGGCATTCAGAGTGTCTTCAGAGACCATGTTCTCCCTGGCGTAGAGCTCGGAGTAGTGCTCTACCCAGCGCGCCATCCGTTTGGTCCGGTCCTGGATGATCTCGCCTATGGTGAACTTGAGGGGGGCGGTCTTCTTCTGAGTTGGGCCCAGGGCCAGCTTGATACCATTGTACATCCCCCTGATGTTACCGGTGTCTGCTGTGACCTGGATCTTGGAGCAGAGCTGTAGCCAATAGTCATTGGCACAATGCCTGGCTGTCTGCTGGGCTTTGCTGTGGGCAGCCTGAAGGACTTGCAGATTCCTCTCACTAGGGCTGGCTTTGTATGTGGCCAAGGCATTCCTCTTCTCCTCAATGACAGGTCTCAGGTCTTCAACATGGGCTTCAAACCAGTCAGCTGATTTGCTGGTCTTTCTGCCAAAGGTGTCCATAGCGGCATTATACACTGCATCTCTGAAATATTCCCATCTGTCACAGGCATTTGCTGATGGTGAGCCTGGCAAGGATTTCTCCAGAGCAGCAGCAAATTCCTTGACCTTTCCTTGGTTGGCAGTCTTGCTGGCATCGATGCGAGGTCTGCCCTCCTTTTAGTATGGCACAGTCTCTTCATGCGCAGCTTGATCTTGCTACAGACCAAGGAGTGGTCAGAATCACAATTGGCGCTCTGATAGGTGCGGGTGAGCCTGATGTTTGGTAGGCTAGGCATCTGGTGAGGATCAGGTCAAGTTGGTGCCAGTGCTTGGCACCAACTTGGCTTCAGGAGACTCTCTGCTGAGGTTTGGTGTTGAAAAAGGTGTTGGTGACACACAAGTTGTGCTGGCAGCAGAGTTCCAGCAGGCGCTGTCAGTTCTTGTTCAGTCTCCCAGTGCTGAATATCCTGAGACATATAGGCCAGGAGTTGTAGTCGGCGCCCACTCTGGCATTGAAGTTGCCAAGGATGAACAGGAACTCTTTCTCAAGGATCTGGCTGTGTTGAGTTCATCATAGAATTTGTCTATGGCATTGGCAGGTGAAATCAGCGTTGGGGCATAAGCACTGATGAGGTTGACGGGTCCAGCTGAGGTATTGAGCTGGAGAGACAAGATTCGCTTGGTTCCTTCTAGGGGTGGGATGATAGAACCCAACAGGCCGTTTCTGACAGCGAACCCCACTCCATGCTCTCTTGTCTCCAGAGAGGTTGGTTTCCCTTGCCAGAAGAAGGTGAAGTCTTTCTCTCTCACAGATCTAGAATCTGGGAGTCTGGTTTCTTGGAGGGTGACAGTGTCCATCTGCAGTCTGCTCAGCTCTTGGTCAATGACTGCAGTCTTGTAAGCATCGCTGATATCTTGATGGTTGTCAGAGAAACCTGGTGTCATGGTTCTCACGTTCCAGGTGCCCAGCTGAGATTTTCTTCTTTGTAGGCTTGTTGCTTGGTGCACAGTTGTCAGTCCACTTGTCAGTTTTCACCCTAAGCCCCACACACCCGGTGAGGCTAACGGACCATGGTGAGGCAGCACCTTACTGGCTGGGGGCTGTCCAACTTGAGGTGGGCGGTAGCTGCCCAATGAGGCTCAATGACCCCTCCCACTGTTGGAAGCAGCCCCTGGCATCTAGCTCTATGCCAATCGAGCACAAGACTTATAACCAGTATTTGCTGCTTCCCATGTTCTGTCAGTGCTGTGTAGCAAAGCTGAAGTGACCTCTCCAGTATGCAGGGCCTGGGTAGATGAGTATGGAAGACAGGCTGTTACCCATGTAGCAGGTCTCCCCTCTCCACATCACTGAAAGGGTCCATAGGAAAGGCAGAAGCCAGTATGCATGGTTCCAGTGACATCGCAGGAGTTGCCAGGACAAAGCTGTGTGCAGCGATGGGCTGCTTTAGGGACTCCAGCTCTGGATTTTCTTCCAGGGTTTACTCCCTTAGTCTTTCCCTCTCTCGAGGGGTTCACAAGACAGTGGAGCTATTTTACCCATAGCTGGAGGTATGGTTTCCAGGCACCAGGGCATATCCACACACCGGTGGGCCTGCGTGCCACGGATCTGGGGGCCAAACCGCCTCCGAGTCCCTTGTATTTCAGCCTGAGCGCACAAGGTGCTCAGTTTCCATGTGTCACCACAAGGAGGCACTACATAGGGCTTGCTGAAGGAGAGGCTATGTACTGGCAAGGAAAGACTTATGCACTTGGCTTTCCCTTTCACAGTACCATAAAACAGTGGTGCTAACCAACGGTGGTAACTCGGAGCTACCACACTTGACACGTGACAACAGCCATTGAGACACACAATATACTTAATTTAAAAAAGAATCTCTTACCTTCCAAGTGGAGATCCTGGACAAGCCCCCCCAAAAAACTGATAGATTTTGATCTGTACTGAAGGAGGTTGGATTGACAAACTATAATTTAGGAATGTAGACCTCTGCCACCTAGGAGATTCTACCTCATGGATCCAGGAGCAACAGTCGCTGACCCAGACACAGCTGTTCGAGATGTTTCTCAATTTATTGAAAAACAAACGAGTATATATCCACATTCAAGAGTGTATTGTAGCTAAATGATTGGATGATGTGATTGATAAAGTGAAGTTATCTATGTAGGACAAGGTAATGTCAATCAGTTATGTAGCATACATCACTGGTCAGGATAACCTTAACTAAGCAGAGAGGAGATGTGCGAGTGAAGATGAATCTCAAGGATTTAACTACCCAAAATAAGTAGCAATCAGAACAGCCTGTACCAGTTTCAAGCATGCCAAACAGATATCTCTATCACTAGCCTATAGTAGTGAGCCTCTACTGTGGTGTCCAGTTGTATTTCACATAATATTTAAATAGTGAAATAATATTCAGGATATTTATTGGACCCATCAAGCTTTTTGTTGCTGACGTTTCTACTGACAGAACACATTACATCCATTTCAACATTATTTTATAAAAAGAATTATCATTTTAGTCGTAGTTTGAATTAAATCAATTTAATTAAAGTGACCAGTCAAACACACCAATAACTATAGGAACTTAACCATAAAAATAACTTTAGTAATGGTGGGTTGTAATTTCCCCCACTGTAACTAAATTTTTTTTAAAAATCTGAAAGAAAAAAATGGAGCTCACTTTGAGAAAACTGTCCTTTGACATTCATCATAAAAGAAATATCTGACTATAACCTGTGACTAAAATTACATACTGCACAATTTAAGAGTACACACTCCTGACAAAGATGGGCTTTAAAAATACAGAAATGTTATACAAGTGAAAATATGAGTAAATATGGAGCATCATTTCAAAATCTGACTCAAAAATTTTTTTAACTGTAATTAGAAGTCAAGATCATTTTGCCCCAAATAATCCACCTTTACAAATTTGTAACATCATCCAAAACTTTACAAAGGTTTGGGTTAGGGTTGGGGATGTGATTACTTGTACCAGTATATACATCTTCAATTATCTGACTTTCAACAAAATCCAACACATCAGCCTTGTCCATTTGAATTTCTATGTATTTTTCCCACAAGATTTATTTTTATTAAATTCACTTTGAAAGTACTAAAAGCAAGTAAGCATAATAGGCAGAGTTCTTGATTAGGTGATGATTCGTTCTTGTATCCATGCAGATTTGGATTTGGTGAGATGTATTAATCAGCCTATAAATACATTTCAAATACAAAAAAAAAAATAGTTGATTGAACTGGTAAATCCAGAACAACAACAACTCTGAATCTGAGATTTGTAACTGTAAAGGTTTCAATTAGAATCCTCAGAGAAATTGCATATAATTGAATAAATGATTATTATGGAAACATATTACACTCACCCTGCTATTGACTGACAGAATATTGCACATGTTGTTCTGCCAACTCATTACGTTTCCCAGTCCTCTTGGTTTTCTTTTTGGAGAGCTGTAGAGCAGTGTAATTTACCAATTCAAACTCTTGATCCTGCAATAGCACAGAAGAAACATCAGACATATAATGGAGATCTTCTTATCTCAGATTATGTATTGTGAGCAAGGTGGAGTGAGGTCTATTTGTTGTATCTGATTTTTGTCAGCTTTCATTTGTTTCACTTGTTTTCCTCTTCATACAGATAATGCACATTTACCTTTGGGGACGTGGCCCAAAGCTGTGACAGATCTGCGGTGGGTTTCCCAAAAGCCTTTTAATGCTAAGATTGTTCACCTTATATAGTCTGTGAATGTTCCATGTCACAAAGCAACTTAATGCCTCTGTTTTTTTATTGTTAATTAAATCAGGGCCAATCAGGGCTGCGATGCTTTTGGGAAGCTCAGATTTCTTCTGTTTAACATATCCATTCTCCTCTGACCACATAATGTGATGTTACTTGGCTTATTGCTGGACCATTAAAAAAATATATTACATGAAGCACGGTCAGTGGGATGCAATAACTACTTGTCCATTTTAGAGGGGTTTTTTTGGAATGCATTAGTGTCTCCTGTTCATGAGATAGTCCAGGCCATCGTTATAACAAATATGAAAAAATGTTTGGTGAAGTACTGTAGTAGTTTTTCAAGAGTTTTCAAAAGACATTTCTGCTGATTTAAACTTGTGGTAATTTCATACGCATAATTTAGTTTAATGTGAATTTAGTGTATCAGGTCAGGCGCATCATGGGCACAATGCACCAGTTTTCAGTTGTAGCTTTTTACTACGTAACAACACAGTTTTAAAGAGTGGATGCTATAAAACTGTTAAACAGAGGAGCCATGTTGTTCACCTTATATAGTCTGTGAATGTTCCATGTCACGAAGCAATTTGATGCCTCTGGTTGTTTATTGTTAATTAAATCAGGACCAATAGCCAGATGTCCCTATATCCAAGATTTTAGACTTACCTCATGAACTTGTACTTCTGTATTAGCACCTAAAATAAACCCATAAAGGAAACAAATAGATTGTTGTGGTATTCATTTTCAATGAAAATAACTTAACACTTCTAGCCTTAATAAAACCAAAGTAAGTCAGTTGAATATTTATCAGAAGAACGTTACCTCGATGTGTTTTTTTGTGCTTCAGTGTGATCATCAAGATACCAAGAAGAATCACAATTACTACGCCAAATACTACCGTCAGCATGAAACACACAGCAGAGGAGCCACAGTCTTGGAGAAAACATTGAGGAACACACATTAAAAGTCAAAGAATGCAACCAGTTATAATCAAATGAAGCAACACATCGACAAACCTGACATAAATATATGTGGCTTCCAGAGAACAGACATATAACAAACCTTTTGCTTTGTCCAAGTCTTTGGTGAGTGTTTCATTTCCTCCTGAAAAATGTCATATTACTTTTACAACCTCCATCATTTCAATCAACTTTTTAATGCAACTATTTAATTTGTATAAATTTACCTTTCACTTGTAAATAGACTGGTTTATAAAAGTTCATTTTGACAAGCTGCATAAAGCCGCAGTAATACAGTCCTGTATCAGAGAGATTTACTGTAGAAATTGTGAGAGAAGTGTTCTTGCCATGAACTGACATCACTATTCTCTTATTTTCATTATAGAAGGAGCATGTTTCTGCTTTGCCTGATATTTTAATCCGCTTGCACCCAAGAAGAAGTGGAACTGAATCACTTGTGTGCTTGAACCAGAAGATGTGACCTGTATTATCCGAGCTGTCCTCCAAATAGTTCCAAATAATGACATTTTGTCCTGGTTCTGCCTCCAAAGTTGAAGAGCAGAGAGTATCAAAGTACAAAGCTGCAACAACAAAAATGTATTTTATATAACATATCAAGCAGTTGTTGGGAATCTGTTAAATATATTTATTTCATTTTAGCTTAAATAGACACCCAAAATGCTATAACACTCAAAAATGTTAAATAGTGACAGCAGTAATGTGGCCAATATTGAGGCAAATATAAAGTTTTATCCTTCATTTTGTAAATCAATAAATAATGTTATTGCTTTACTTACTCATGG
>JAPFFA010000008.1:7060236-7071304 GCA_026153275.1 Sciades herzbergii | reverse complement strand
AACAGGAAGTTAATATCACCAACCATTCCCATTTTATTAAGGTGTATCCATATAAATGGCCCACCCTGTATATTATAATTTGTGTCACAATGTGTTTTCTTTCTGAAAGATCATGAATATTGTCAGTACTTTTTATAACTGATTGGAAACAAGTGAATAAACATTTTTTAAAAAATTGTACTGAATCTTTAAAATTATAAAGATTTTCCCTTATTCCCTATGAAATGTTCCTTTATTTTCAATGGTAAATTTATGTAGAATATCAAATAAAAGTATTATTAAACTCAAATTTTTTATGTTTTCTAAGCCCAACACTTCATATATCGTGATACATTGTAGAATGCATCATCTTCAAGTATCGTGATACAATATTTGTCGTCATATCACCCACCTCTACTTTAAAAACATTTAAATAACGGAAAGTTTTCATATTTGTGTTTTGGACATCAGAAATCAAATTTTTTTCAAGCCCGAGAACAACATCCACAATGAAACAGGTTTATAATAACGTTTATTTTTAGCTCAATTTCCATTCACATCATGTTAAAACAGGACAACTGTCAGTGCTTATGACCTGCAGAGAGAAAGTGTAAGAGAATAACAATGTCCATCTTAAATAGTCTATATCGGAGGATTATTTTCTCAAAATCAGGGAGAACAGATTTAAGGCACTTTGTATTAGACGTCATTAGAAATATCCATCTACAATCATTTAAAAACGAGTGAATTGCACACAGCCACATCATCGAAGTTAGTGTTTGCCAACCCAGACAAGGATGATGATGATTATTATTATTATTCTATTCTATCCACATTCACTGGATATGAGCAATCGTGCGCTCTGATTGGCTGCTCTACTACTAGGATGTCAGCTCATATACCGTGAGTAGAGGAAAAACAAAATGGCGGAGTGTGTTGCTGAACCAACCGAGGATGAAATAAAGACTCTACTTGAAAACAAAACCCCAAAAATTGTCATCAAGTATTTAAAAGAAACAAATAGTTGAAAGAATATAGTCCCCCCCCGCCCCAATATCTCCTGCTCCACACTCCAGCCCAGTCAGTGTTGGGAATGCACCTTTAAGTTGGTTTGCCAACCACCAAAAAACCCTAAAGAAGAACAACCCCCCCAAAAAAAGGCAACAAAATATGGAATAAAAGTATTTGATGCTAAGAACTTATCTTTATTTATTTATTTTTTAGAAATTATCACTTTTTCACAAACTGCTCCTGTCATTTCGCAGGTTTGTTTACATTCTCAACGGAAATGATTTTGTCGGGCGTTTTGTATAAAGTTTGTTTATTGAATTTGCAAAAAATAAAAATGCTCAGTTTCTCAAAATCCAGTGAATGGGGATAAAATAAACCAGTTATTCCACTCAATCTTGTCATACATGGATTATAGACAACTCCGTGCCATCAGCTCATGTACGACTCAATTTCGTGGAATAACTTTATTACTAATAATAATAAAAGTAAATATACACTCCCTTTTAGGAGATTTTATGTATTGCTTAAAAGTATTGGCTCTAAAATGACAGTTGTAAATAAAGGACAACAAATGTAGAATTTCATGGTTTGTGCTGCTGATTCTGTGTTTTTATCACAACGGTAGTAGGAAAATAATGCAAGAAAATCAACAGTTCTGGCGTTCAGGAGAACACTTTTCTTTTACAGTTACAGTGATGCAACACTTCTGTTCAGCATGAGTCAGTCATTCAATTAATGCTGTTTAACAGACAAGATTTGACCTCAGAAATTTTCTCTACTAAAAAAGTAACACACCATTCCAAATAAAAACCGACATCCCGGTGAAAAGCTGTCGGACACATCATCCGGTCGAGGAACCCTTTAACCTAATGTCCGTCTCTTCCCAAAGGCACGGTTTACACGATGCAAAACGTAAAATGAACACTTTTTAAATATTCAGTTAAAACACTTCTAAATGTTAAACGTTGGGTCTCTAAAGATTAGCAGTACAATCCACAGCAGAGATCCTGGCTTGCTTTCTTTTCCACCTCAATCACGGATCTCTGAAATGCCACAGTTTTACCTGACCTGCTCCTCATCCTCGCTCACAGAGGTACCCTACCTTCCAATAAGGCATTATACATTTCCTCTGTCACGGCCTCGTAACGCCCTGCTCTGGAGTTCAGAAAGAAGATCCGGTCTGCTGTGATACGGGGGTCAAATCCCTCCTTCTGTAACCTGGTCTTCTGGATTTTAAATGTACCTGTGGGGGAGAGACGACACTGTAAAAGGACCAGTGCACAGACAAGTGGATGCACTAATGCAATCATTACAGACTGTTTCTTTCTTAAATAAATAAAAATGGAAGGAGTCTCCAGTAACACTCAGAGGTAAAGCTGTAACGAAGTCTTCTAACACAGGAAAGTCTTCAGAACAGACGAGTTTTCACTTTTCTGTCTCGTCTGGAACATGACAAGCTGCGTGTTCTCAGGATGGAGAGGGAACGACTGTTTATAGCTGCTATAACATAAGACTAAAATAAATAAATAATAATAAAAAAAAAACTTGTCCAAGGAAGTTTCATAACATTAAATGTAACTGTAAATGGATAAAATATAGGACAATACAATACAAAAATAAATACAAAAAAGAAACATTTTGCACTGGCAAATTTCTGGGGTATAAAAAGAATAAAACAAACAAACAAAAAAACACCACACTTCAAGATGTAGTGCAATAGGAAAATAATCAACCTCAGGGTGCCAGCAATAACGCCACTTTATCTCCACACCATTGTGCTGCTTGATTATTTTCATAAACAAAAACACCCAACTGTTTTATTCCTTAAAAGTAGGATTCTTTATGTTACCCCCCGTGTAGTGAGGAAGCACAGTGACCCAGAAACCATCTGGGATTCGTCCACCTAAGAATTTTTTTTTTTTTTTTAACTTGGATCACAGGTAAGAAAATGTACCAGAGTGTCAGTGACGCAGTAGCGATCACAAAACCAAGGAGTAACTTTTGTGCAGACTGATTAGATCTTCCAAAACATAACAGAATCAAAATCCATTTAAAAGTCAGTGAGGAGTAGCAATTTTATGTGAATTGTGGACAGATGACGGAAAACTAGATCATCGGACTATGGCCGGTGAGCTAAATATATCCATGAAGCGTGCAAAAATCTTGTCAACAGTAGAATACACAGCCACGGGTAACTGCTAAGTAATAAATTAGCAATTTATAAATGAAAATTCAACAAACCCAATGGTAACTTTCGTGAATCATCCAAATAAAACAATCCAAAAATAAAAAATAAATAACCCACAGAGAACTCTGCTAGGAAAAGCAAATTTGCAGAAAGTTCATCACACAGCTTAATTAGCCATTTCTGCATGAGAAATAAACAAATGAAATAGTAACTTTTGTGAAGAACAATTAGATCTTCAAAACAATCAAAATGCATTAAAAACTCAGGGAGGAGTAGTGATTTTCCCGAAAGTTCGTTAACCGGCCTAATTAGCAACCTGTTAATGAGAAATCACAAAACCAGGGAGGAACTTTTATGCAGACTGATTAGATCTTCCAAACAAAACAAACAATCAGAATCAAAAGCCATTGGAAACTCAGAGAGGAGTAGTGATTTTTGTGAATTGTGGACTGACGGATGGACAATGGATGCAGCATGATGGCAATAGCTCATAACCCTACGGCCATGCGCAACAACAACAAAAAAAAAACGGGGGGGAGGGGGAATCACAGAAATCCCAACATGTCAAAAGGCACAACTCCTCTGGTTTTGTGAAAAAATTCCTAATAGTTTTTGAGTTATGCTCCAGAAACTAAAGTGTTTACAGACGGTCGAACAGACGGATGGACAGACGGATAGCTACATCCCCCACATTACAGTATATGCCGTGGGGATAATTAATAAATAAACAAACCTAAAGCATCTGCGCCACTGATTAAAATCAAAGCTGAAGCATTAAACTGAATGATAAAATTTCAAAGTCCAACAAGAAAAGGATATTTTATAAATAGTAAGAAACTAACAGTCACTAGACGACACACACAGCATCTCTACTGAAACAGCAGAGAGGATTCTGTGACCAGTCAAAAGATCTGCACCATTTCTAACTTCACTTGGATGTCCCGCCTCAAGCAGGAAGTGAAGACTAATTCAGAACAGGTGATGAAAACAGCGTCAAAGGTTACGGCCACATTCCCATTGATGGGAGTAGGGGGAAGGGGGGGGGGGATATCACAAGACTGAAACTTTGAATTAACTTTGAAGTACGGGGATTAAACCCCCTCCCATTGAGGGGGAATCTGGGGGGCCTCCCTCAGAAAATTTTGCATTTCTAGGCGCTCTCTGGTGCATTCTAGTGCCATCTCAGCCAAAATATTACTGCTTGGAAGACAACAATTTGGCAGAAATAGCAACAGAATGCACCACAGAGCACCATTAAACTTCACCACTGAAGTGGAGCCGTAGTTTATGGTACGAGAATACAGAATACACAAAGCCCAACCTGGCGACTAGAGCTTTCGACACCACTTTTTTTTTTGTGGCCATCCCAGTGTGTCAAGTTCATTTATCCAAGCCCAGCGCCACCTGTTTTTTTATTCCCAGCTCCTCATATTTCTCCAGATGGTCAACAAAAGTTGGTGACTGCATCGAATTACCGTGTTTTTGTAGTTTTTCTGTGGCAGCTGTTGCCGTTTGTCAGTGTCCGTGGCTGCACGATATGGTCGCTTGCGCATGCTGAATCAGACGCTAGTCCAGTTCCCGTGCCAGTTTAGTGATGAATGGAACATAACTGTCGCATTATGCACAGCGTTCACCTTCAGCGTACGGCATACCAGTCTAGCAGTGCTTTGCAG
Organism: Sciades herzbergii; assembly: GCA_026153275.1. NCBI lineage: Eukaryota > Metazoa > Chordata > Actinopteri > Siluriformes > Ariidae > Sciades > Sciades herzbergii. Next base: position 7,066,453 of record JAPFFA010000008.1, on the reverse strand, counting down.
CCAGAAATTCCTCTACGGTGGCCCATAGTAGACACGCAGGCACCGTGCAATAGTAGACACTGAAATACGTGATTAAGACATGTTTTTCAGTTAATTTTTTTTAACACTTCAGAATTTTTTCAAAAGACGGAAATCCATCTGTAGATGGAAATTTCCCAGCCCTGCATTACCAGGCTGAAGTGACTCAAACCGACTTTTTGCCTTTACACACACTTGAGTGCAGTCTTCATCAGCCAGCACGGCAAAACAACGAGAGAGAGAGAGAGAGAGAGAGAGCGCTACGATAGCTGCGAAAAACAGCGAAGGCTAGCTGTCTGGCTTTTTCTTCACCTTCTCGACCTGATCATGTGCAGCTGATGAACGGTTTGCTGTCCTCCAGAGCAAAATATGCTGTTTAGCTCCGAGAGCGTCCATTTAGTTGGTTTTAACACCATAAGTTGTCTCACAAACATGACTTTTTTTTTTTTTTTGGTTGGGACTCTGATGACTCGTGCAAAAACGTATCAATGTGTTCACATTACATTAGATACAGGTCACATGTAATTATGAATGTGAACCATCAAGACAGGCAAATATGATAAAAAAAATCCGAATTGAACAATGCGGCTTGTAACATGAACGCAGCCAAAATGGTTAAGCTTTGGAACCTAGTTGTGCTATACTGGTGAAACAGCACCAATATTACTGGGAAATACACCACTTGTATTTTTCATCCGAGCTCCATCCGGGACACAGCGAACCAAAACCTTGACGTAAATCTCTGTGTCACTCGTGAAGAAATCGATGAATTGTTTAAATAAATTTGAGGACTTTTTGTTTGTGAATGTGTTGATATAATAAAAAGAAAACTCACACACTGACTTGAAGATATGAAGTTTGTCTTCTTGTGTTGAAAAACTCGCATTTTTCATTCAAAATACATCATGTGAGATATTTAAATAATACTGGCTGGCGTTCAGTGGTATATCAGATATATTCCATTCAGCTACCATGATACTGAACAGGTCAAAGACGAGTAGCTGAATGGAATATATCTGATATACCACGAAAAAGCCATTTATTATTATTATTATTATTACTACTACTACAACACACACAAGCATTCTCAAAGGCCAACACTAGTTTACCCGCAACTTGGCGCTGTTAGCGTGGCAGTCCAGTTACCTTCCATCCGGTGTAGTGTTATAGTGTTAGCGAAGGCCAACGCTAGCACAGTCAAGCCAAATATTATTATTATTTTCCCCGTGTAATTTACTTAGCTACTTTTAAAATCAACATCAACACCTACACACAACGGAGCAACCTGGCAGCCAAAATTCTCTCAAAATCTTCTGTATTTATCGAAGCAAACCTGGCGGCCATGTTTTTTACAGATTGTCACAGTCGCTCGCTAGCGTGGAAGTTTTACGTTTCTGACATGTTGTCTTGACAACCATGCAATATCGTAAACCATATTCAACGCTCACTCTCCATTGGGTAGAGTGACGTAATGCACATAGGATAAGCGATATGCTAACAATATTGCATACTGTCAAACCAAATGAATGAAACCTGCTAGAAGAAGGGACTAGAACATGTTTTCATTCCATTGAAAAAAGTGTCCGGTATGTATAATAATTCCCGATATTTCACTCTGATGTCACTCTCAGTGTTTTCCTGCTGACTAGACATGCGTTGTCAAAATGGCGAACCGGTTCAGAATTAAAATTATTTGGATTAACTTGTGTATTTATTTTTTGTGTGGATGTGTCCATATAATATAAAGAACATTACACGGTGGGGCGAAGATATGAAGTTTATCTTCTCATGTTGAAAAATACTGTACATCACTCGCTCACTCATGAAATGTATATTCACCACTCGAAGATAAAGTTCATATCTTCACTCCGTGTAATATCCTCTATATAACACACCGGTCACTTTTCACTGCTGATCTGTTCAAGCACCATTTTTAAATCACCTTAGCATTACTGTTAAAATTATTTGCTCGATTTCACACTTTTTCCTGCCATAAAACAGAAATGCTCCTTTTGATCATTATTTCCAGCCAAAAAACTAACTGATGCTAACTATATGCTTGTCTAAATGTCAGCCAGGTTGGAATTACACTGATGTAAATTCTCCCCAAGTCCTTACAGGCAAGTCTTGCCACTCAGTGGCCATCTTGGTAACTCACCCAGGCAGTTATTTCATGCCAACAAGACCAAGCGTCTATCTAAACAAATATGGCGAGAGCCATAATTGCATTTATAGAATAAAAACCGCATATAGAGAAATCACCAGTCAAATCCCCAAAAGGTTTATTGACTTTGGCTCCAAAATAAGGTTTAAAAAGCCTCACCCCCCCAAGGTCGCTCTACTCCTACGACACATACACAACTGTGCGTTTCCCGGTTTGTCACATGACTATCTTTTTGAGGAGAGGGCAGGGTGTGTGCATGCACCCACCAACTAAGGTGTTACAGACTTTTCCCACAGATTTCTATTCAGGACACTTAAAGTGGGACGTCTCCTCCTTTAGAACATCTCCGGTTCTTCATTTCCGGACATGACATTACATTAATGGAATTTCGCAGACGCTTTTATCCAGAGTGATGTACAACATACCCAGAGCAGCCCAGGGAGCAGTTAGGGGGGTTTAGGTGCCTTGCTCAAGGGCACTTCAGCTATTCCTGCTGGTCCAGGGAATTGAACTGGTGACCTTTTGGTCCCAAAGCTGCTTCTCTAACCACTAGCTTCCCGACAGAAAGCATGAACACATCTTTCAAGCAGGAAAATCAAATCAGGATGAGCGTGCTAACCAATGTGAGATGGGAGAAGGGGCGGAGCTTCCAAGGGGTCAATCAGTATCATTTTAAATCACCTGTGAAACTGTCAAAATCACTTCACATTCATGTGTCAATTGCAGTTTATTACTGGGGAAAAAAAATATTTCTCTTTTGGTGCATTTCTCAGCGATGACTTGCATCGTAGTCTGAAAATGTTAAAATGCACAACACTAATATAAAATGTATAAAAGGTTGGCAGGTCTGTTGATGCTGTGAGGTGAAGCAGTAACTCACTTGTAGTGTCTACTTGTGGAGAGATGCGGAGAAAAACTGGCCGAGCGTATGAAGGCAGCACCTTCTGGACTTCTCGGAGAAAGGATTCACAGTTAAAGCTCTCTGCGGAGTCAACGATGGCGGCCATCCCTGCTTTTCCCTCCGCACCTGTAACAATTTACACCTTCGTAAATCACTACAATCATTTCCCCTCATGGATCGGAGTCGATTTGAAATATTGAGCAGTTAACACAGATCAAATCTGCTCGTCAGTCGTCGACTATAAAACTGACTTCAAAATGTTCATTCTTTCCTGAAGCAATGCTCTGACCTGGCACAGTGACTCCGTATACTGCAACATCCGTCTGGCCCAGCAGGCTGCTCAGAATTCCTTCCACTTCAGTAGTGGAGACGTTTTCACCCTTCCAGCGAAACGTGTCCCCGCTGCGGTCCCGGAAGTACATGTAGCCCAGTTCATCCATCACCAGAACATCACCTGAAGTCAGAAAGACGCAGCATGACGCTTTAGGTGTAATTTCTACTTTAGACATTCACTACTTTCCCTTCAGTGTCTTCACACACACACACACACACACACACACACACAAAGATTTTAGTACACTACACAGGTGACATTTTGTTCAGTGTCTCTTGTATCAAGGGGTCAAAATAAAGGGAGAAACGCGACAACTAGACTGTAGACGTCACCAGCACTGACGCAAATTATCTAGATAAACCTACAAAAATAAAAATAATATTCCCCACTTGCCCCTCCTTTGGGTGGTCTTTCCCCCTCCCCCCTCAAGCTCGAGTCCTCTATCAGATGCCTGGGAGTTTGAGGGTCCTGTGCAGTGTCCTAGCTGTTCCTATGACTGCGCTTTTCTGGACAGAGATCTCAGATGTTGTTCCTGGGATCTGTTGGAGCCACTCTCCCAGTTTGGGGTGTGTGTGTGTGTGTGTGTGTGTGTCACTGCACCAAGGGCTCCTATCACCACCGGGACCACTGTTGTCTTCGTCTTCCACATCTTTTCTAGCTCTTCTTTCAGCCCTTGATACTTCTTGAGTTTCTCAAGTTCCATTTTCCTAAGGTCACTGCCACTTGGTATTGCTACATCCATCACTACAGCCTTGTTCTCCCATTTGTCCACCACTACCATGTCCAGTTGGTTAGCCATTACCAGTTTGTCTGTATCTGGAAGTCCCACAGGATCTTAGCTTGGTCATTCTCAACCACCTTCAGAGGTGCGTCCCACTTTGACCTTGGGACTTCCAGTCCATACTCGGCACAGATGTTTCTGTACACTATGCCAGCCACTTGATTATGGCGTTCTATGTACACTCTTCCTGTTAGGATCTTACACCCTGCTGTTATGTGCTGCATTGTCTCTGGGGCATCTTTGCACAGTCTGCACCTGGGGTCCTGCCTCATGTGGTAGACCCTGGACTCTACTGATCTTGTGCAGCTATGATTAGTGCCTCTGTCAGTTCATCTTTATCCAGCCACTGTCAGGATTTTTCAATAATCAGCCACTTCTTCTATCTGCCAGTGGTACATCCCATGCAGTGGTTTGTCTTTCCATCGTGGTTCCTCTTGCACTTCCTTCTCGGGTTTCTGCTGCCTGAGGTATTCACGAAGCACTTCATAATTTGGGTCCATCTCCCTGATGTACTCGTGGATCTTTGTTGGTTCATCCTGGATAGTAGCTCCGACGCTCACTAGTCCTTGGCCACCTTCATTCCTCTTAGTATACAACCTCAGGATGCTGGACTTGAGGTGAAACCCTCCGTGCATTGTCAGGAGATTTCTTATCCTGATGTCAGTGGCCTCCATCTCCTCCTTCGGCCAGCTTACTAAGCCAGCAGGATATCTGATGACCGGCAGGGCGTAGGTGTTGATGGCTCGGACCTTGTTATACATGTTCATCTGTGAATATGACCATTCATCAGCTACAAGACAACATTTACGCTTTCATTTGTAAACAAGCTCCTAAATTAGAGTGAAAAAGTTTACTTTGTCAAAACTTTACAGCACACTTGTCTGGTTTTAAAGAAACTTAGAGGAAAAAAATAGTGTGAATGGGACTTTTTTCTCTTTAAGAGAAGAGAATTTTATACATTCAAAGCTTCACAGCTAGAAAATGATTTGCACCTTTCTGCAGATGACTACACTCCATGTTGCCAAAAATAATCTGGGTCATACAACCACATCAGAGAGTTCAGAGTCTCCAAGGTGACTTAGATGAAATTGAAAAGTGAGCTTCCAGCTGGTGCGTGTCACCTTCAATGCAAGTAAAACTGAGATGATCATCAACAGAAAGTGAATCTTTATAAAAAAAAAAAAAAAAAATCACTTTCCTTTTTTTTTTTTCCCCCCGACATCTTGGGTCGTACAAGTAATCTACTTTCCCTACAAGCTTACATCACCATTTACAAGGCTTCTGTTCGACCCCTCGTGGTGTATCCTTCCCCAATATGGAGCGGAGCAGGTACCATGGCACTAAAGTTATTAGACCAACTGCAGAAGAAAGCTCTCTGCCTTTTAAACATTGATGACCCCTGAGAGTGGGCATGTTCCCTTTGGAGCGCAGGAGAAACATCGCTTCACTGTGTATTTTCTCCCGTCATTACTTCCTGTAACCATCTGTCAAGCTGAGCGGAGTATTGCCTACCCAGAGGAAGAGGAACTCAATCGAGTTTGAGTGGTCACTCAGATGCTGTGAACATACCAAAGTCTAACACCAAGCTTCATCTCTCTTCCTATATTCCTAGAACAAGTAGGATGTGGCGCTCTCTACTAGCGTCTGGATTTCCCACTGCTCCAAATATGGATGCATTTAAGACAGGTACTAATGCATATTTAATTAAGTCCAAAAAATAATGTCAGATTAATCATTGTTGATTAATTGTGATGTAATAGTAATGTGTGCTTTGTGCCACGGGTCGCTTTACATCTAGTTTGATGGCTCCATCAGGCCCTTGAATCACACACACATACATATATATATATATATATATGAATTTACTAACAACAACGTGTTGCCAGGCAAAATAAACCTCACCCGCAGCACTTATTTTATACCTATATGTTCATCTCATCTCATCTTATCTCATTATCTCTAGCCGCTTTATCCTGTTCTACAGGGTCGCAGGCAAGCTGGAGCCTATCCCAGCTGACT
>JAPFFA010000008.1:4736012-4746171 GCA_026153275.1 Sciades herzbergii | reverse complement strand
CACCCGGAGGAAACCCACGCAGACACGGGGAGAACATGCAAACTCCACACAGAAAGGCCCCCATTGGCCACTGGGCTTGAACCAAGAACCTTCTTGCTGTGAGGCTGCAGTGCTAACCACTACACCACCGTGCCACCCATGATAATGTCTCTTCCTCACATTCACCATATCACCGTGCAATGAACATTAACACCTAGGAGGCACCAAGCCACCCATTGACCAACTCATGTTTTCAGGAAGTGGGAAGAAAACCTGGAGGAAACCGCCACAGACACGCAGAGAACAACTGAAACTCAGACAGTAACTCGAGTCCTTGGAGCTTTGAGCTTTGAGCCCCTCTCTAGAACTACATTTCTCAATCCTAGTCATGGAGTACCACGTCCCTGGATGTTTTGATGCTTTCCCTCATCTATATTATCTAATTCAGCTATGTTAATTAGCTGATGAGTTGCACCAGGTGATTTAGGAGAAGGAAAACCATCGACCAGAAAAAGAAAAGTGCTGACAGGACAAGAGATCCTTCCTTGGTATGTCTTGAAACTGAAATCGCCAAGCTCAACCCACCTCCTACCCTGATCATACACATGATACTAGCATACAACTACAGCATTCTACTTTAAATAGAAACATATCTGATACCAGGACAAGTTTTGATTACATTATAAAGATACTTGTGGTCGACGTGATTAAATGTCTTCTCTTGGTCAAAGGAAATCAAACCAACAATCATACTGGGGACCTTACAGGAATCCAATATATCCATATACAGAAACATGCTGCCTGATATTGATTTCTCAGGAACACTGTAAGACTGGTTCTTCTGTCTTTTCACTGGCTAATAACTTTATATAGTTCTTAAGCATATGAGTAAGGCATTTAGATATAATTTATATTCTTTGGGCAAAGAAGAACAGGTTGTTAAAGGGATACATTAGTACGTTTCACAAGTAACCTTGTAAAAAAAAAAAAAACTTCACCGTCAGTACAATGTCTGTGAAAAATCTGTATGAAAGTCTGACAGCAAACCTTCAATGCAATAATGATCTGAGCAAAACTGCCCAATTGATCAACCAGAACATAGTGACTTCCTTATTAGAATGAGCGCCAGTCAATCAAAGAGGTCTGTTCCAAGCCCATCCTGGGACAACCATACTGCCAGTCTACCTCAAGACACCACTTACTGTAATATGTATTTTTTAAAAAAATTAAGAAACATCATTTCCATGGGCCAGATTTAATGGGTTTATAAAATAAACCCTGACTCCTTTGATTTAGCGATGACTAATATGAGATGACCCTTCATTATCTCTTCTGTATGGGAAAAAAAGTCTTCTTGCAGGAGAAAATTAAATTGCCAATCTTGCACTCAAATTTGTACCATGACTGAGTACATGCTGTTCTTCCCACCATACAACCCACTCCACTTTATTAACTACGACACTGTGTGCTTCTTGAAGAAAAACAAGATTAATTTCTTTTTCATGTAGTGTCTCAGACACTAAAGCACATTCTAGTGTTCATATTAAAATGCTTGATACCAGGAACAAACCACAAACCCACAACTAAGCTCTTGGCAAAGTCTGTGGTACGTTCAAGTTGCCTGACTGAAGTTCTGATAGCCGTGTTAGTCGGTATGTTCGAAGCTAAGTGAATGAAAGACCAATGGGGACACCAGCTGACCTCCAAGGCCCTTGGCCAGCCAGTGTGTCTGATGACATACAACGGACGCTCAAGCCCTCCAAGCTGCCAGGAAGTTGAAAACTGAGAAAATTCCAATAACAAACAAAACAAACAGAAAAAAAAAAATGTGGCAAACAAAAAGTAAAACCCAACAGTGGGGCAGAGGAAAACCAGCCAAGGGTCTCCAGCAGAGCTAAAGGTAGTCTCCACAATGACCAGCCAAGCTTCAGGGCTTTATCAAGCTAGCCCAACAGGTATCCAAGAAGCATGTTGGTGCCCCCTTGTAGACAAGGTGTGTTTATGAAAGTGGACATTGTTAAAGGGGCTGATCCACTGTTCCCAGAAGCCTCTGCACCAATTACAGACATTTATCAGATGCTCTTATCCAGAGCAATGTACAACATACCCAGAGCAGCCTGGGGGTTTGGTGCCTTGCTCAAGAAGACCAGATGTAGCCACCTTTCTGGATCTCTGCTGTTGTGTTCCATCTCCAGGTATTCCAGGGGTGACCTCACTTTCTTTTCTCCTTGGGGGTTCCACTGTAATGCCTGTCTCATGATGATGTTCCTAGGTTTCCGTAGAGTATGCCTGATCCAACCCCATTTTCTTTGCTGTATTTGGGTTACCATGGGTATTTCTTTTCTTCTTGTCATTGGCTCTATTGTACTCATCCAGTGCTGTTTGTTTCTCTGCCCTTGTCTATGTAGCAGTAGTAGTGCCACCATTTTCATGATATTTTACTTGTCGCCAAGTAGTATCGCCATTTTCGCATCCATGGATATTCCACTGTTTGAAAACTATCTGCAACAATCTAGTGACATCCTGAGCCATAGATCATACTGTAACGTGATTGTAATGTGAAATTCAAGATATTTGGTTGAAGTAATTTTGTTGTAAATTCTTTTGATTGATCCATTCCATTTTCATATGGTTATCGTATTCGTATGGTTGTATTGGACCAGAACCAGTCTCGGATGTCTCGTGGCTGGCCATGAAGGAAAGAAAATATCAGGCATATTTTATTCAAAACCATGACACATAGATAAAAAAAAAAGTTCAAGATTGATTTCGAAGGGATCACTAATAGTGAATTTGCAGAGGTGTTGCTGTACAGAGAAGCAGTCACATGATTTCAAAACAAAAACAAAACAATGAACTGGATTCTGGGAAGTTGGCCCCTTTAATGTCAAGAGAGGAAAAAAATACAGGTTGGAAGTGACAGGAAGTGACTGTTTATAACTCGTTCTGTGGATGGACCATTCTCAGAAAATGTGACGAGTAATAGTAGATATTTAAAAAATGTTTTGTACATACTAATTTTAGTTAATCCATGTAAATATATTTAATAGACAAAAAAAGCATATTTCATGAATTCACAAAGCAAGAGATAGCATTATTATGAAAAAAAATAATGCCCAGTTGTTGTCTTTACCATTACCCATAATGTCTTTACCATTACCCTATAGAGTAACGGTAAAGACAACACGGGGTAACAGTAAAGACATACATTTTGGGGTCACTGAGTGCAGAAAAAAACGCATTTATTATCCCATCCTAACTTGCTACTTAGCTAACGAAACTTCTTCAACATGCAGCATCATTATCTTTATCATTCAGGGGTAATGGCGAAGACAGTTGTTTTCCCTGACATCTCGAAATTTCATATTTACCTGATCAGTATCCTGGATTCTAATGTTCATGCACCAGTGATTTTTTTTTCAAAATGGCTGCTCAACATTCTGGTCCTTTCTCATGTAGCTGCACTGCCCTCGATTGTTAAAGCCCTGAGTTGCAGCATGATTTTACCATTTGGGTAATGGTAAAGACATCAGGAATGTGCACATTCTTGTGCATATATTTTAGGCTATACACCAAAATCCATTGAAGCAAAGATCCTGATATTTTCCACAATAAAAAGTGACGGTATAGAGGTAATATTTCTGAAAGAAAAGTGAAAATAATGTAAAAAAACAAAGGAATTATTTTCATTCAAATTTCACTAATCCTCATTTCAACACATGGCAGTAATGACATTTTGGTATATTTAGGCGAAATAAAATTTTTGCAAATGCAGACACATTGTCTCAATTTTTTTTTTTACTGCTCTGTTAAATTCTTTCTTAAAATAGATGTATAATAGAGGGCCAGAGTTAATGGTTTTAGAGAAAAAATAAGATAAACTGTGAGCTATTGCTCACTTATGTAACCCCCTACTCTCGCTTATATCAGAATGCAAGCAATAGAAGGAATAGGACACTTATTATGAATGTTGACTTCAACATATAATGAACCCTGAAACAAGTCAGTAAAGAGCAGTGTCTCTCCCCAGGGATTTCAAATAGCATCCTGGGAAACTGTCATTTTGAAATAACATTTTGCTTCTCGAAAGAGCGTCAAAATCCACCCTATATGTTTCGTAAATACATTCAGTCGGTAAACAGGAACTCGATGTGCGACAGGCCTGAAAACGGTATACAGGGTATAGAACCCCAAGCTGAAGCTCAGTACCAAATATCAAGTAGTTGGATTTGTAGTTGCTGAGAAAAGTGTTACAAAAATTTTGTAAATCCATGCTACACGTTTCGTAAATACATTCAGTTGATAAACAAGAAGTCAATGTGCAACAGACCTGAAAAAACGGTATACACGGTATAGAACCCCAAGCTGAAGCTCGGTACCAAGTGGCTATGATTTGTGGTTGCTGAGAAAAAGGGTGTTTGTTTTGGACGGATGGAGATACAGAGATACGGAGATACAGACGGATGCACGGACAGAGGTAAAAACCAGTATAGTCCCCTCCTTCATAAAAAAAAAAAAACCTTCATGTTTAAAACTGAATTTGTCACATTTTCTGAGAATGGCCCGGGTGTTCCACAACAGTAAACGTACCTATAAATGGATAAAGAGTACAAAGTGTCGCTCTTTATTTGCTGTGGTAGAAGAGGAACACTTCAGGACCTGCTGTTATTGGAAAATAACTGCAGAATGGAAGCAGTATAATCCACTTCATCACGCCAATCTGTGGTTAATTATTTTCCTATAACAGCACAACGCAGACTTTTATTCCTTACTTAATAAACAGTGCTGCTAAATAATTCAAAGTACTCATTGGGAAAAACCTTAAAGGTTCCATAGAGAAGCCGGAACCAGAGCAGAGTGCCTTCTTATCTGACAGGAACACCATCAGGAGAGTAAGAACTCCTTAACTATTCAAAGAACCTGTTGTTCAGGTGGTGGATTGTTTTCAGCTCGGCACTGACACCGACACGGTACTGCTAATGTTCAGCGGAATCCAAACGACCCGTCTTAACGATGGATGCTTACACGTCGGAGAAGTCGTTTAAAATGAATTATTGATTCAATCAAAATGTGTAAGCTTGCGTTCCAATGCATCATTAGGTCTAAACAGCTGCACATCTGAAGTTGTTATCTTTTGGGAAGGGGGCAAACTGCGGCGTAACTCGCACAACATTATCATCAATAAAAATGTCATTTTCAATCAGCCAACTTGACGAGATGTCGCACTTTCAGGAAAGCCACTGCTGTGGCTCTTATTCACGCGAGAAGAAATGCGATGCTTCCATTATCAACCTGCTCTCTGACCGTATCATCATCATCATCACCATCAACAACATCACCACACCTTCGACCACGGCGGAGAGAAGATATCAGAAGGTACATCACTATTATACTTTACAACTCCCAAGGACAGAAATATGAGGGAAGAAATGTGCAAAAACTATTTCACTTTGAGTGAAGACTTAAATTCCCAACGTGCATAAAATTCACATCACTCTGAACTGCAGCAGAGACACAGAGGGACAGAAAGACAGCAAGAGAGACACAGAGGGAGCAAGAGAGACAAAGAGTCACAGAAATCAAGAGACAGCTAGTCAATAGCGAGAAAGAGAGACCCAAGAAGAGACAGAAAGAGACACAGTGAAAGACAAGAAGATTGATGAGAAAAACACAGAGAGAGAGAGAATCAAAGAGTCAGAGAAATAGAAAGTGACAGAACCAGAGAGACAACGAGAGAAAGAGACAACAAAAGGAAGACAGGCAGCAAAAGAGAGACAGCGAGAGAGACGGTGGGAAAAGACAGATGACAAGAGAAAGCGAGACAAGAGTGACAGTGAAAAAAGAAGGACAACGAGAAAAAGATAGACAAAAGAAAGAGAGATGGTGAGAAAAAGGGATAATGAGAGAAAGAGAGACAGCAAAAGAAAGAGATACAGTGAGAAAGAGGGATAATGCGAGAGTGAGAAAAATAGGGACAGCAAGAGAGAGAGTGAGAAAAAGAGGGATAATGAGAAAAAGAGAGACAGCAAAAGAAAGGCAGACTGCAAAAGAGAGAGTGAGAGAGACAGAAAGAAAGCGAGAGATGGCAAGAGAAAGTGAGACGAGATAGAGACAGTGAGAAAAAGAGAGACAATGAGAAAGTGAGACAAGAGATAGGCAGTGAAAAGAGAGGGACAAAAAGAAAGAGAGAGACAAAAAAAGAAAGAAACAGTCAGAAAAAGAGGGACAGCAAGAGAAAGAGAGACAGCAAAAGAAAGATACAGTGAGAAAAAGAGAGACAGCGAAAGAGATACGGTGAGAAAAAGAGGGACAACAAGAGAAAGATAGACGGTGAGGAAAAGAGGGACAACAAGAGAAAGAGAGACAGCAAAAGAAAGACATATGGTGAGAAAAAGAGAGACAGCAAAAGAAAGGCAGACTGTAAAAGAGAGAGTGAGAGAGACAGAAAGAAAACGAGAGATGGCAAGAGAAAGTGAGACGAGATAGAGACAGTGAGAAAAAGAGAGACAATGAGAAAGTGAGACAAGAGATAGGCAGTGAAAAGAGAGGGACAAAAAGAAAGAGAGAGACAAAAAAAGAAAGAAACAGTCAGAAAAAGAGGGACAGCAAGAGAAAGAGAGACAGCAAAAGAAAGATACGGTGAGAAAAAGAGAGACAGCAAAAGAGATACGGTGAGAAAAAGAGGGACAACAAGAGAAAGATAGACGGTGAGGAAAAAGAGGGACAACAAGAGAGAGACAGTGAGAAAAAGAAGGATGAGAGAGACAGTGAGAAAAAGAGGGACAACAAGAGAAAGAGAGACAGTGAGAAAAAGAGGGATAATGAGAGAAAGAGAGACAGCAAAAAAAGACAGACTGCAAAAGAGAGACAGTGAGAGAGATGGTTGGAAAAGATGGACAACAAGAGAAAGACAGCAAAAGAGAGACAGTGAGACAGACAGAAAGAAAAAGAGAGATGGCAAGAGAGAGACAAAAGAGAAACAGTAAGAAAAAGAGAGACAACAAATGCAACAGAGAGAGCAAAAGAAAGACAGACAGCAAGAAAAAGGGAGACAGCAAAAGAAGGACAGAGAGCAAAAGAGCAAGACTGAGGGAGACGGAAATAAAACGAGAGACAAGAAAAAGAGAGGCAGTGAGACAGAGACAAAGGGAGAGACGGGAATGATGACAGTCAAGTGAAATAGAAAGATAGACAGTAATAAAGAGACAGAGAGAGAGAGAGAAGGAGAGTTGATGACAAATGTTAAATCTCTCCATCTCACTGCAGAGTTTGGTGTCTTTTCTGTTCGTACGCTGTGTAAAGAGAACTTTTACGTTAACGTGAACGGAAACACAGACACGTTCACGATGTTTCTGTAAATCCGAAACGTCTGAATGGAATCACGTCCAGAAAGAGAGATAAACTGTCCTAATGTTTATCTAGCCGTGTGTGTGTGTGTGTGTGTGTGTTGTTAATGATATATGCGTGTTTAAGTGTTGATGTGCTTTAGCGACAGAGTGATTTGTAACATTTATGCCAATAAAAGCTGCTGAACTGGAAGTGAATTGAGAGAGAGAGAGAGAGAGAGAGAGAGAGAGAGAGAGAGAGAGAGTTATGTAGTTAATAATGTGTACATGAGGACAGAATGGAGAGGATCGTCCCTCTGGGCTGGAGCGGAGAGATGGAATAATTTCCCACTAGACGTGATCACGTGACTGCGACATTAGGAGGAAAACAGACAGGCGCGTGCACACGGACTCGCACACAGCAACGCGGCGTGATGAACAGCGCCTCACAGCAGTTTATCAATATTACATGCACACACACACACACACACCATTTAAATATATTCACACACACACACACACACACACACACCTGTATTCCCTTCTGTGTGGCTGTACTGCTTTCTACCTCCTCTTTTTCATCTCTATAATCTCTCTCTTTCTTTCTTTCTTTCTCTCTGTTTGTATCTCTGTGTCTATATTTCTGTCTTTCTCTGTATCTCCGTCTCTCTCTCTTTCTCTCTCTCTCTATGTCTCAGTCATGTGTCTCGTTGTCTTTCTTTATCTCTTTCTTTTGCTGTCTGTCTCTCATCCACTCTCTCTCTCTGTATCTCTGTCTTTGTAAGCGTCTGTCTGTCCCTCTTTCTTTATCTCTTTATGTCTCCGTCTCTCTTTCTCTCTCTCTCTGCGTCTGTCTATCTATCTCTTTTATCTTTCTCCGTCTGTCTGTCTGCCTCTTTCTCTCTGTCTCTCTCTATCTCACTGCCTGTATATCTATATATCTTGATCTGTCTCTTGCTGTCTGTCTCTCATTCTCTCTCTCTCTCTCTGTATCTCTGTCTTTGTGTCTGTCTGCCCCCTTTCTTTATCTCTTTGTTTTTAAGTCTCTGTTTCTGTCTTTCTCTGTATCTCTGTCTGTCTATCTGTTTCTCTCTGTCTCTCTCTTTCACTCTGTATTTGTCTGTTGTGCTCTATCTCTATCTCTCTGTGTATCTGTCTGTCATGTGCTATCCCCCTCTCTCTCTCTCTCTCTCACTCTCGTACACAATCCTGTATGTCTCTCTCTCCGTCTCTCTATCTGTCTATCTCTTTGTCTTTCTCTGTCTATCATCTGTCTGTCTGCCTCTGTTTGTCTCTCTCTGTCTCACTGTCTATACATCTGTCTGTCTGTCTTTTTGTCTGTCTCTCTCTCTCTCTGTATGTCAGTCATGTGTCTCATTGTCTTTCTTTATCTCTCTCTTGCTGTCTGTCTCTCATTCACTCTTTCTTTCTCTATCTCTTTGTCTTTAAGTGTCTGTCTGTCCCTCTTTCTTTATCTCTTTGTTTTTAAGTCTCTGTCTCTCTGTCTTTCTCTGTATCCTTGTCTGTCTGTCTCTCTCTCTCTGTGTCTATAATCATTGCTGTTGCCTCCTTTAAAAGCTGCATTCAGCATTCAACAATGCAGTGTTTAACAAAGGCAAAAGTAAACAATATGGCGGAGCTGACCCCAGGTATCGCCCATAACGCATTGCGGTAGGTAAACAAGCGATGACATAGTTTTGGGTTAGGGTCATTACCTGGGCACTCACACCAGCTGGGCAGACTAGCCCAGTCTCATCAGGCAAGCTGATGAAGTAAACTGAAGAAGCCTCTTGGATGGCAGGTGAAATGTCTTCAAAGACTTAAAACCAAGTCCAGTTGCATTTGATTCAATTTCTTGAGGATGCAGATTAGATCAACTGGCTACTCGAAATTAAACTCCCATAGGTGTGAATGTGAGTGTGATGGTCGTTTGTCTCTGTGTAGCCCTGTGATCAATTGGCGACCTGCCCAGGGTGAACCCTGCCTTTTTCCTGAAGTCAGCTGGGATTGGCTCCAGCTTTCACCTTGACCCTGATGGATAAGCACTATAGATAATTGCATGGACAGACAGATAGATAGATGGATAGATTCTTTCTACCACTTACCACTGCTTCCTCTTCTTGTTTCTTTTCCGACCCCACACAGGTAAGTGTTCTTCTTTTGAAAGAACTTAGGTACAAGCTTTATGGGGGTTCTGTTGGTTTGGCGTTGCCTGTGGTTGGTATTGGAGGAGGTCTACATTTCATGATTCGACACATTCCTGGACTTAGTGCTTAGGGTGTCGTATCAAAACCAAAACTAAGGGGCCACAAGCAACTGCCTTCCTTGTCTGTCCTGTAGCTACGCCTCTGATACTTCAAATAATATTTATAATATAGTATAAGATTTACATGGAAAACATAACCAAATAAAATATACATACTTCTATGAATAACTGACGAACTAAATAAATAAAAGAAACACGCTTGAAAGAAACATTTTTTTGAGTTCATAAACCGACGCAACACAGCTTCTTTCCTTCAATTTGTCTGAATTCATAAAAGTTTGGTTTCTGTTTGAGGCCAAATTTAATTAAAGTGTAACTGTATTCATACTGAGACTTTTTCCTTTAATTATCTCTCAACACGTCTGAGAAAATACATCCGCTGGATGACTGACAATCAGGTCGTCATATACAACGTGTTTCAACAGAAGATGCCTTCGCATGTTGTTGAAAGTAAAACTAAATCCATCCATCCATTATCTGTAATCACTTATCCTGTTCTACAGGGTCACAGACAAGCTAGAGCCTATCCCAGCTGACTACGGGCGAAAGGCGGGGTACACCCTGGACAAGTCGCCAGGTCATCACAGGG
>JAPFFA010000008.1:4203902-4214326 GCA_026153275.1 Sciades herzbergii | reverse complement strand
CTATGGGCGAAAGGCGGGGTACACCCTGGACAAGTCGCCAGGTCATCACAGGGCTGACACATAGACACAGACAACCAGTCACACTCACGGTCAGTTTAAAACCACCAATTAGCCTTGCTCATGAACTATGATGTAAAATGACATGCAGGAGGGAAAAAAAACTACAATAAATTGTCTTAAAGTGCTTTCCAAGTGAAATTGCATTGAGTAAGTGGAAAATATTATTACTTCTCCACCACTGGTTTGAAATATACTATGTCCTTTCTATGCAGTCGGAAATCTGTGCACTACCCAAACACACATACATACTGTATATACAGATGATAAACAAACAAAAAAAGGTTGGGTTTTTAGTGTGTCTGAGCAGACATGCACCACTGACGGTACACAAAACAGTGCCGGGTAAAATCACAACTGCAGGTATGTCTGTTTATGCATTTCTCGTTTCTCTCTCTGTCATGGCTCCGGTGTGTGTTTATCCATCAGGCAGTGAGTTTCAGGTTCACACGTCTTAATGCGCTGTTGAAAAGCGAACACGTACATAAATTACCTTGCACTCATTGTTTACAGACAGCGTCGTTGCTATGGAATAGCTTGTCATTTCATGGTGCTGCAGAAGCAAGGGCACATTTCTGCAAAGAAAAAAACCCGGCGTTTTCAGGTTCTTCTACAACCTATGAGTGTTGAATATTTCATGCCTCTTAATTTTCCTTTCTCTCCTTCCCCCCCTCTCTGTCTATCTATCTGTTCCACGTTCAGGTTCAGATATGATGGCTCAGCATTAAACTGTGAACTGTTAAGCAGAAATGCACAATAAGGTTCAAAGACACGCTGTGCGCTTTTGTCGTGTACGATTTCACACAGGATTTCCTCTGCATGGCACAAATCCCAAGAAGACAGTTATTGGCGTGTTTCAAGAGGATGAGCCTGGGCGGGTGACAGGCCAAAGCCGCTATAATCACGACAAGGACACACAGTGTGATGGATACTAAGCTCCACTCGTTCATAGAGGCTGCTGGTTCTGTGCCAGCGCTCATCACTACAACCTGCTACTGAACACTGAGGGATGAATGTTTCTATCAGAGCCTCCTTTATAGAACGAGTTTAACCAAAGTGTTATTCGGTGAGTTGGTTTTAGTTGTTGTATTCATTTACTTCATCTATTATAGAGAAGGTGGGGATGGGGGTGTCTATGTCAAACAAAGGGAAAGTGCAGACAGTGTATCTACAATCTACAGAACCATTTCTTTTCAAAAAATATATTGCAAACATTGGAAGAAGGGAATAGGAACAATGGGAAGTCATGACCGAATGGTTAGAGGAGCAGCTTTGGGATCAAAAGGTTGCTGGTTTGATTCCCTGGACCAGCAGGAATGGTTGAAGTGCCCTTGAACAATGCACCTATCTCCCAACTGCTCCCCAGGCTGCTCTGGGTATGTTGTATGCCGCTCTGGATAAAAGCATCTGCTAAATGCCTGTGATGTAATGAAGGAAAAGCTGACTGTGGAGTTGATGAGAAAAGTGACCTTGTTTTTCATGCAGAGACTTAGACAAAAATGTATATCCCTTTTCAAATCCTTGGGCTTTAACTGGGATGCAAATTTTCTTGAGACCTAGCAACCCAACCCTGCACTCACACCAGGTTTGCGTTTGTCAGAAATATCCAATATGAAATTCACAGGAGAGTTGTTTTTCTTTTGCCACTTTATAAATTTTAAAATGTGCTTCATTTCCAGCATTAATTTATTCCTTCCTTTGTTCATTCATCCTTAGTAACCGCCTGGTCAGGGTTGACAGCGGTTTAAATTCAGCTGCTGGTTTGTTTATGTTTTGGGAAACAGATTCAACTAAATTTGTTTGAAAATATCGTAAGCAGGTACAAACAAAAATAACTAGATAGAGACTATGACTAAAGTTACAGTAATTTGTGCTAGCTCTTACAAACCAGGACATCTGGTCATTGTACCCTGTAGATCCAGAATGTTAAGAGATAGAGAATGACACTTCGTGAGGAAAAGTTGCACCCTACCACCCTAAACAAAAATTTTTTTTAAAAAAATGAAAAAAATTATGAAAATTGACACTTATAAGTGATTGAAAACATTCCTGTTTTTCATGGATCATTCTGGATCAGTGATCCAGATCAGCACCAAAAGTCATAGCAATGTAATTCAGCCCAGAGGTATTCTTCATGTGAAATTTGGCGATGATTGGTTGAAAACTGAGGGAGGAATAGTATCTTTAAAAATGTTAGGAGAAAAAGAAGACGAACAAGAAGAAGAATCCTGAGTGAGAGTAACAATTTGTGTTACTGCTGCTAGTGCAAATTAATAAGTGTGCAAGTGGGATTTCAAAAAAGCATCTCTATTGTGTTTATTATGAAATGGAGTGATGTTACTGAGGTTAAAAAAAGAAAAACCTTCTAGCTAAGGCCACACCCACATCAGGTTTAAATCTGGATACAGATACATTACATTACAGGCATTTAGCAGACACTTTAATACAGAGCGCTGCACAACGAGCACATACACTCACAGAAAATAAAGTACATTATTGTACCTTTAGGGGTGCAATGGCTTGTCACTAGGTCAGTCCCCTCTAAGGTACTTATTTGTACCTTTATATACTGCTTGGGAACATCCATCCATTTTCTTCTGCTTATCCGAAGTCGGGTCGCGGTGGCAGCAGGCTAAGCAGGGTATTCCAGGCATCCATCTCCCCAGCAATGCTTTCCAGTTTCTCTTGGGGGATCCCAAGGTGCTCCCAGGCCAGTTGAGATATATAACCTCTCCAGCGTGTTCTGGGTCTACCCCGAGGTCTCCTCCCATTTGGACATGCCCGGAAAACCTCCAAAGGAAGGCACCCAGGAGGCATCCTAATCAGACGCCCAAACTACCTCAGCTGATTCCTTTCGACATGAAGGAGCAGCGACTCTACTCCGAGATCCCTCCAGATGTCTGAGCTCCTCACCCTATCTCTAAGGGTGAGCCCAGCCACCCTATGGAAAAAGCTCATTTCAGCCTCTTGTATCCGCAATCTCATCCTTTCGGTCACTACCTAAAGCTCACGACTATAGGTGAGGGTCGGAACGTAGGTTGACTGGTAAATCGAAAGCTTTGCCTTCCGGCTCAGCTCCCTCTTCACCACAACAGACCGGTACAACACCTGCATTACTGCTGACGCCACCCCAATCCGCCTGTCCATCTCATGCTCCATTTTACCATCACTCGTGAACAAGACCCCAAGATACTTGAACTCCTTCACTTGGGGCAGCAACTCACTCCCAACCTGAAGGGAGCATTCCACTGTTTTCTGGCAGAGAACCATGGCCTCAGACTTGGAGGTGCTGACTCTCATCCCAGCTGCTTCACTGGGTGCCACCACAAGGGTGATGCGACTATTTGGGAACATATATGTACCTTTTTGGCTCTAAAAAAAAGGTACACATGGTTACCTTGAGGTCCTATAATGACCCCTAGGGGGTACATTAGGATCGACTGTACCTTGGGGAACAGGAATGGACTTCCTTTGGAAGTTTAACAACTGTACCCCTATTTCTGACAGTGTACCTACCCAGTGCCTGGGGAGCAGTTGGGAGTTAGGTGCCTTGCTCAAGGACACCTCAACCATGGATTTTCCTGCTGGTCCTGGGAATCAAACTGGCAACCCTTTGGGTCGAAGGCTGCTTCTCTAACCATTAGGCTATGGCTGGATACTTTGAGTAGTAAAGAGATACAAATCCCAACACTAGTTTGAAGTAAAGGGAACGTGGTGAATAAGCTCCAGATCCAGCAGGAATGAATGTAGTGTAAAACTACTGTAGGTTTTGTTGAAGAGTGTCACTGATGTTCATTTCGAGCTACAAGATAAAGAGAGAAAAGAGCAAGTTGTTGGAATTTTTATTTGGACATGTGTAAGAATCAAAGTCAAGTTAAATATTCCAACCATACTCCTACACAATTTCCCATTTACGCCAAGTTTATTCGATCAGCTCAGACTTTCTTTAGTTTTGCACTTGAGCTACAAGCTGAACATCGCTAACGTACATTTAAAAAAATGTCTGTCTCACCTCAAACCATGAAGACTTCTTGATCAGTCTTACCCTGCTAGTACCTTTTTTTTCCAGCCATAAACCCAGCCCTGCTAAATCCTTTCTGGCTCCAAAGAACATAATCATTAAACTATTTTCTCTTCTCTGCCCTCCTTTGGAAGTTTGGCAACTCTGCCAGCTGGAGTGTCAAAGGCTTAAACTGGCCGGCTAAAAGAAACAACATCTTCTCTCACCTCAAGGGACCACAAGCCCACACTGATTTTCTGTAGGAGATCAGTGGACCAGGTGCTACAGCCAAAATTACAAAGTAAATCTAGGGGAGTTGCAATCTGGATCAATAAACGTGCTCACTTTTCATCCTGAGTTGAGGCAGAACTATCTAGGGTGCTATCATTATATTTTTAAGATATTGTTTCAGGCTGTGTTGACTGTACGAGGGTTTTATTAACGAGAAATTATACACCAAACTGGAATGATTCATGGTTTATCAGCTTAACCGTAAAAAAAAATAATCACGGAAATAAGAATAATGATCTCTATTTATATAACACCTTGCACGTATAGCTCAAAGTGAAGTAAGAAGCAGAGATAAAGAAATAAAAGTTAAAAATACAACATTAATAAAAGAAATAATAGCTGTGACGAAGAAAAAAATGCGACCAATGTAAATTATTAAATATATATTTAATAGAAAAACGTATCTAAAAATAGGAAACGTAAATCCAATAATCAAAATAATACACAAGCAATATAAAAGGAACATGGCGGTAAAAATAAGACAAATAATAGAAGCTAAAATAAAAAAAATCTCATTATGGGAGAACAACATTAACTGAGTTCTTCATCCCACCTTTAATCAACAGCACCTTCCTCGAGAGGCAAGTTAAAGATATTCCGATTACTTCTCGAGGAAAGCATGGATATTTCCTTCTATTTTTTCCCACCATTCACTCCTTTCACCCTTATATTCCTCGATTGACTATATTTTTACACATAATGTGCTACTGTTCAATGTTAAACCCTGCTCATGTGATATTTTTGTCATCTCTCACCATTCGGGCCTATCCATTCCATCCCGCTCTAATTCCACAAGCAGCTTCATATTCCCAAATCCCTGTGTTTTAACTCCATCTTTCTCTCAAATAGCGCTTTCACTCACATCCTTGCCTCTCTAATCACAGCACTGGCTTTCTTTCTTTTTTTTTTTACATCAACTACAGCCCAGACATGTCCTCCTCTACCATCTGGGAGGAATTAAAGGCTTTTGTCCGAGGTCAGACGATCTCGCAGTCATCTTTTCAAAATCTGCGACGTAAAACTAAACTATTTGAGTCACGCGATGATATCTCATGCCTCAGTGCGCTTTACGCCGCCTCACCCGACCCTGAGACTTTCAAAAAGAGAATAGCACTTCAATCTAGATTTAATTTGCTTTCTACAAGCCAGGCCAAGCAATTATTACTGCAATTGCGGCAATCTTTCTTTGAGTGTGGTGATAAAGCTGCTCAGGCCTTAGCTCCTTCAACTGAAAACAGCACTCTGCTTAGAATATTAGCCCTAAATTTGAACATTACTATGCACCTCCTAGTATCACTGACAGTCTTTGTCTTTATTTCAAACTGATCCTATTTTTTATGTTTCCCAAATGGAGAGATTTTTTCACTGGCCTCCCTATTACTAAAATTAATGCTTTTGCAAAAATGGAATTGGAGCTGCCCTCAAACATGAAGGACATCATTCTGGACATAGAGTTTATGTAAAGTGGCAAAACCCCAGGAAAGTCCAGAATTTCCTAAGGCTATGGTCAGACTACAGCTTGCGATAGTTTGTGATGCTTTATGGATGAAAATGAGGCGTTTGGTGGCAATGCTTCCCTGAGCTTCTGGAAGTATTCCAAAACCCATCTGCAAGTATTCGCTGCTTAGTTTGCCAACAAAAACATCGCCACCAATTTTCAATAAAGTCAAAGTCCTTCCCATGCCAGAACCTGGTCTTCCCAGACAATCTCCCGTCCCAGTACTAATCAGGCCCTTAAGGCACATTGGGCGGCGCTGATCTCCGCTTCTATAGCCCTTGATCTCTTGCCTATACAGTGGGGGGCTAGTCCTCTGGTAACCGTCAGAGTTTGACACACCACTCGGCACACCAGACGGCAGAAGGTGCCATTTTTTTGAGTGTTTTTGGTATGACCTGACTGCAAGTAGTACTCACTATCTCCTGGTCAGGTGGTGGACACGCTAACCACTAGGCCAGCTCACAGTCCCAAATTTCAGTGCATGAATTGAAATTTTTCATGACATTTTTGGCCACTAATGAGGCACAGACACGCCAAAAAAAACCTTGCAAAGCTTGTAGAATATTCACTGTGCATCGCACAATTGGTGCTGATGCAACCAATTTTTTATTGCCAAGTATTCGCAAATTAAACCCATCGTAAGCTGTAGTATGACCAGGGCCTAACCAGATTTTTCAAGAAATTCTTTACCAGTGTTTGATAACTCTAACTCTTTCTCAAGAAACCATCTCATTATATATTTTTTAAAAAGAAAAAGGACACTCTGGACTGACGAGCCTGTAGATCTCCATCGTGAAGGTGGATTTAATGGCGGCCCATTGTTGGACCAAATTGCATTTGGCCAATGTCGGCCATGTCCACACTGGGTGCCAACATTGGCCCAGTGTAATTTTGTATATTAGAGCAATCCACCTTGCCAATGTTGGGCCAATGTTGGCAAGGTTGTTAAGAAAAGAGCTTCTTTGCCGACACTGGCACATCGTTATATAGGGAGAGCCAACATAGCCACCCAAAATAGATGCTTGGCCAACATCAATTTGTTACTTGGGATGGACAGCATTCATCACTACCCTTCTCTGTACTGGCACTCAAATGAACTTCCCCTGGCTCACTGAACAGCTGGATGCCTTCCAATAAAGACTGAAGTCTTACATCTTTACTTCCCACTTAAACAAGCACTAAATCTACACCGTTTTTTAATTGCGCTGTTTACTCTACTAACTCCTAAATGGAAATGGAAATGGAAATAATAGCTTGGCCATTTTTCTTTTCTTTATGTGAGTGTAAAAGGTTTGAGCAAGGCACTAAAGGGAATGCTCAGGACTAAGGGAATGCTCACAATGACCTTATGGTGCATGAAAGAAGACCAGGAGGTGCAACTGGCACTTCTAATGTACTGAATTGAGCGCCTGAGTAGTCTTGAGAAACACTTTGTGGTTCGTTCAGAAGAACCCTGTATGACCAAGTGACTAGGTGAGGCTTACGACTTGCACAGATGATCTATAACACTACACCAAGATTTTTTTTCATTTCCAGAAAGATCAAGAACAAAATTGTATTTCATTCTGGGGTTTTTCCCCCCACACTGTCACAGCTCTTAATGTGGCTCTTTCATTCAACAAAACATCTCTCGCTAACATTTTTTTGAAACTCATATTAATGCCACTTCAATACAATGCAATTTTATTTTCCTTGGTGCTTTCTTGCCTGTCCTTATTAAGTTAGATTTCTGTGAAAAAAGATTGGGACAAATTTATTACTTCAAACTCTCTACTCATCAAATTGTGCTTTGCAGTACTCAGCTCGGTTAAAGCTTGTTCACTGGACTAAAACAAAAATAAACCCAGTTTGCTTCATCCCCTTTCTACAGGAACGTTCTCACCTCAGTCTTCACACAATGGCTGGAATGTTTTTTGCACATCATTCATAATGAATTAAATGGCTTTATTAAGTGCTTGTTATCTAATTTTTAATATCACGAGAGCCATGACTATGATCCTGTCACTATGTCCAGAGATTTAGTTAATATTAGATGCTAAAGAAGCCCTTTGATTGTGTTGAATGTAATAGCCTTCTTATATATAAATTCCCCACTCGCCCCTCCTTTGAGCAGTATTTTTTCCCTCAAGCTCGGGCCCTGGACCAGAGGCCTGGGAGTTTGAGGGTCTTGTGCAGTATCTTAGCTGTTCCTAGGACTGCGCTTTTTTTCTGGACAGAGATCTCAAATGTTGTTCCTGGGATCTGTTGGAGCCACTGTCCCAGTTTGGGGGTCACTGCACCAAGGGCCCCTATCACCACAGGGACCACTGTTGTCTTCATCTTCCACATCTTTTCTATCTCTTATTTCATCCCTTGATACTTCTCGAGCTTAAGTTCCTTTTTTCCTGATGTTACTGTCACTTGGTACTGCCCCATCTCCCTTCCAAATTCAGACTCCTGTGACCTCAACACCCACAAGGGGGTGATTCCTGGAATCACTGGGGGAAGGGTGAACACAGGCTGAAAGCCAGGCAGTCCGAATGCTCTGGCGATTCCTGTGGCCAATGCAAGCATATACCTCCATCCTCCTAGGAACCATCATTGGAGGTGCAGGCCCCTGTCGGCCCTGGTCGTACTGCTCCCTTGCCTGCCACCTGGATCCCCGGCAGGGAGCAAAGCAGTGCGGACGAGGACTGAGCACCCTCATCACCACCGTCAACAACAAATCCTTGCACAGGCTATGTCCTCCCATTGCCACATCTATCACCACAGCCTTGTTCTCACATTTGTCCATCACTACCATGTCCGGTTGGTTAGCCATTACCAGTTTGTCCATCTAAACCTGGAAGTCCCACAGGATCTTAGCTTGGTCATTCTCAACTACCTTCAGAGGTGTGTCCCACTTTGACCTTGGGACTTTCAGTCTATACTCTGCACAGATGTTTCTGTACACTATGCCAGCCACTTGGTTATGGTGTTCCATGTATGCTCTTCCTGCTAGCATCTTACACCCTATTGTTATGTGCTGGATTGTCTCGGGGGCATCTTTGTACAGTCTGCACCTGGGGTCCTGCCTCGTGTGGTAGACCCCAGCTTCTATCGATCTTGTGCTCAGGGCCTGTTCCTGTGCAGCTATGATTAGTGCCTCTGTGCAGTCTTCCAGTCCAGCTTTATCCAGCCACTGGTCGGACTTTTCAATATCAGCCACTTCTTTTATCTGCTGGTGATACATCCCGTGTAGTGGTTTGTCTTTCCATGATGGTTCCTCTTGCACTTCCTTCTCGGATTTCTGCTGCTTGAGGTATTCACTAAGCACATCATCATTCGGGGCCATCTCCCTGAGGTACTCATGGATCTTTTGTTGTTTTATCCTGGATACTGGCTCTGATGCTCAATAGTCCTCAGCCTCCTTCATTCCTCTTAGCATACAGCCCCAGTGGCTTCTGGTTTTCTGCTGTTGTAAACCATCTGCCTCACCTCAAAGTTTGTTGTGTTGTGGAGACAAAGATGCTTTTCTGCATACCACATTTGTAAAGAGTGGCTATTTAAGTTACTGTTACCTTTATACAAGGAAATTAATGAAAGGTTAAAAAAGTGAATTCTCTTTGTATATATTTAGATGTATATCACAAATTTGGGTTTGGTCAGGGATTAATTTGCTGCCTTAAGCTTTTACAAAGTCCCCCTTATCTTTTTTTTTTATCTTTATGAATATACTAATTGGATTAACACAGATTTTTTTTTTAATTGTGCCTAACACACCAGTGTTTTTGTTTGTTTGTTTTGCCTTTTTTTTTGTCGCTTGGATATAGCTATTTGTAACAAGCCTCTTGGAATCTTGGCTGATGGGAGTGGCTTCTGATCTTTTGCTGTTATAACCCATCTGCCTCACCTCAAGGTTCATTGTGTTGTGCAGTCAGAGATGCTTTTCTGCTCACCACGTTTGTAAAGAGTTGCTGTAGCCTTTATACAAGAAAAGTTATACAGAGGTAAAAAAAAAAAAAAAGTGAACCCTCTTTGTTTCTAGTAATTAATTTTAATGTTATACTCAAAAACAATAAATAGCAGTGTATTTATTTAATTCGATGAGAGCAGCATGGCCCGTGGTCAACAAACCACTCTATGCATTATGGATTTACACATTTTTTAATAAACAACCTGCTGAATTTACCCTTATTAGTCACTTTAACTTCCTCACATTTATTTATTTGCCTTGAGACACGTTTTTCTTTGCCTTTTAGTCCACATTCAGGTTAAATTCTGATCTGATTGTTCTGCTCATAACTCTGTTGTTTATAAAGGTAAATAAAGACTAGGTCCCTGAATCCTTGATGGGGGGCTTTCTAGCCCAAGTCTATTCTGAGAGGCGCTGGCATAACCACAGTGATGTGCAAGATACAGTACAAAAATCACCACAAAAGACTTTTTTTTTCATAGCCTCATGACATGACTGTGACTTTATACAGCTTAAGATATAAACACACATCCTTCCTCCTGCAGCAGCTCAGAAGTCACAGGCAGGTCTCATCTCATCTCATTATCTCTAGCCGCTTTATCCTGTCCTACAGGGTCACAGGCAAGCTGGAGCCTATCCCAGCT
>JAPFFA010000008.1:3601247-3612671 GCA_026153275.1 Sciades herzbergii | reverse complement strand
CCGGCCACGGGGCTCGAACCCGGACCTTCTTGCTGTGAGGCGACAGCGCTAACCACTACACCACCGTGCCGCCCCTAAAATAATTATAATCATTTTTATTAATACTTGGATGCAAATCCTTTACAGTCGATGACCAGCTGAAGTCTGGAACCCATGGACTTCACCAAATGCTGAGTCTCCTTTTATAATCTCCCTGAGGGAACCCTCCCAAAGGGATCAATAAAGTTCTATCTAATCTAATCTAATCTAATCTAATCTGAGATGCTTTGCCAGGCCTTTACTGGAGCCGTCTTCAGTTGCTGCTGGTTTCTGGGTCTTCAGTAAGTGAAAAGCAGCTCAGTTGGGTTGACTGACTCAGAATGTTGAAGAACATTTCATTTCTTTGTCTTAAGAAGCTCTTGGGTTGTTTTCATAGTATATTTTGAGTAATTATGGAAACTTTTTGCTCATTAGAAGGTTGTAGAACCTTGGTAGGACCTAGGGTCATCATGCTGCTTTGAAGTTTTAGTTTAGAGTCCAGGAACATTTTATTTCATAAGAACATTCTAGAACCTTGGTTGAACCTAGGGTCATCATGCTTCTTTGAAGTTTGAGCTTAAAGTCGAATTCTGGAATTTTTTATTTCATAAGAAGGTTCTAGAACCTTCGTGTCATCAGGCTTCATTTAGGTCTCAGCTCAAAGTACAGTTTTAGTTCATAAGAAGATTCTAGAACCTTGGTAGAACCTGCACTCTGGCTGCTTTGAAGTTTGAGTTTAAAGTAGAGTTCTGAAACTTTTTATCTCATGAGGTTCCAGAACCTTGGTAGAACCTAGGGTTGTCATGCTGCTTTGAAATTTTAGTTCTTAAGAAAGTTCTAGAACCTTGATAGAACTTATCATCAAACTTTATTTAAGTCTCAGCTCAAAGTAGAGTTTTAGTTCATAAGAAGGTTGTAGAACCTTGGTAGGACCTAGGGTCATTGTGCTGTTTTGAAGTTTTAGTTTAGAGTCCAGGAACATTTTATTTCATAAGAAAATTCTAGAAGTTTGGTAGAACTTTGAGTTATGTTGCACTGAAGTCTTAGTTTAACGTAGAGTTCTGGAACTTTTTATTTCATTAGAAGGTTTTAGAACCTTCTTTGAACTGCGTGTCGTCATGCTGCTTTGAGGTTTTATTTTAAAGTAGAGTTCTGAAACTTTTTAAGAAGAAGAAACCTTTATTCGTCACATGCACACTTCAAGCACAGTGAAATTCATCCTCTGCATGTAACCCATCTGAAGCAGTGAACACGCACACACTCAGAGCAGTGGGCAGTCACACCAGAGCGCCCGGGGAGCAGTCAGGGGTTCGGTACCTCGCTCAAGGGCACCTCAGCCCAAGGCCGCCCCACGTTAACCTGACTGCACGTCTTTGGATTGTGGGGGAAAACCGGCGCACCCGGAGAACATGCAAACTCCACACAGAAAGGCCCTCCGGCTGCTGGGTTCGAACCCAGAACCTTCTTGCTGTGAGGCGACTGTGCTAACCACTACACCACCGTGCCATTCTAGAACCTTGGTAGAACCTAGGGTCATCATGCTGCTTTGAAGTTTTAGTTTAAAGTACAATTTTAGTTCAAAAGAAGTTCCGAGAAACTTGGTAGGTTCTCAGATCGTCATGCTGCTTTGAAATTTTAACCAATAAGAAGGTTCTAGAGACTTGGTAGAACCTAGGACCATCACACTGCTTTGAAGTATGAGTTCAATGTACAGTTTTAGTTTAGAAGAAGATTCTAGAAGTGGAGTTCTGGATTTTTTTTTTTTCAGTACAAAGTAGAGTACCAGAATGTTTGCGTTTATGAGAAGGTTTTAGAAACTTGATAGAAACTCGGGTCATCACATGATTTTAACTCAAAGTCATGTTCAGGAAGATTTTTTTTTGTTTATTGGAAGTTTCTAGAATGTAGTTGGACACTCGGATCATGACCCTGCTTTGAAGTTTGAGCTCAAATATAAAGTCTTAGTTCATAAGGAGACTGTAGGACATTGGTAGAACCTGTGATGTCATTCCAGACGTGTTATTAGCAGTAACGCAGTATTTGGAAAACTGAATTATTTGCCATGTTGGACGAGACAAAGACAGAAGCAAAGGAGCTGAAAGAGACAGCAATTTTAATGAATTATAATCACAGTAATAGATTGCTCAAATAGCGTGTATTGCACATGTGTACACATATATGCACTCTATATACACGAGTGTGTGTGTGTGTGTGTGTGTGTGTGTGTGTGTGTGTGTGTGTAGCGGTTCGAACTTCGTATTATACACACCTTGGTATTGTCGCAACATGAAAGCATCAAGGAAAAAAAAAAAAAAATCACAAGAAAATCGAGGAATGTGCTTTGATACAATTTTTAACTTCTGCATATCAATATGACCAGAAGAGACAGACAGAGAGAGAAAGAATTAAAAAAAAAAAAAAAAGATTTTAAAAAGACAGCTTCAATCAATCACGTACATAAGAGTGGCGACAGGTGACGAAATACCAGAACGATGGAAAGGACGTGATGTCTCACTTAAAAAAAAAAAAAATTAAGAAAATTTACAATAAACCTCAGCGATCATTAGAGCACTACATATACACATAACGTGAAATATCAATATACAAATTTACTGAATTGCAAAATAGTGCGAACGCTGATGCACAACAGTTCTCCCAGTGTCCACCTGCCATTTTATTTAGTTTTCATTTCTTTTAAAGAAAATTTCATCTGCCTATTGCTCTTTCTCCTAACAAAAAACCCCAAACAAATAGTGCAGACCAAATAGGGCCACGCCCACATCCAAAATGGCCGCCCATCTGACGTACAACCAACAATGTTTTATTATTTTTTTAAACAGGGTTGAGACGCAAAGCGACGCACAAACGGCGACGAGACATGGTCACAGTACTGCCTGTTTCCACATACATAAATACATAAAGTACGGCTATGATGAAGTGTCACATGACCGGCTGACCTTCCTCACCACACTTGTATTTTTATTTATTTATTTTTTTAAACCTGTCCCACGTGGTAGCACGCGAGTGTGTCTGCATGTGATTGTAGGCACATGTGCTCTGAAAATGAAGTAAAAATAAAATCACGACCACCGAAATAAAAACAAACAAAACAAAAATGGAGATTTTTTGACAGAAGTGAAATGTCCAGCTTTGATTTGTTTAGTTTACACACACTGTAAAGCTGTCCAAAAAAAAATCTCAGATTTACAACCGACGTTTTAAACGAAACGTCTCGATTTCCAAAAAACAGCAACCCTTCATTTCTGACTCCAAATAAATAAAGCGGAGAGAGTCAAGAAAGAAGGAAGTTGCGTAGTAGTAGTAGTTGTTGTTTTTTAAGACAAGAAAATTATACAAGACGAGCCACATCAGACTGAAGGCGAACGCTGGAATCAACTCATGTTTTCTTTCCCCACCCCCAAAAAATTTTAAAAGATTTATTAACATTTTATATATTTATATTTATATACAACCCATGAAAAGGGGACAACTCGCCTTTCAACAAGTATGGTTTGTTAATCATGAACCAGGTTGAGATTTTTACAAAAGAAAAGAAAAAATTAAATGTCCGATCCTGAGCTCAATCCTAAAAATATAGTGACTTCACAGTGAAGCATGGTGGTGGGAGCATCGTGTTGAGTTTTACTCTTTTTGCTTCTTGGTGGTTGTTTTTTTTTTTTTAAATTAATTAATTAAACAAATAAGGAAACAAAATGAATCATGTCTTCCAACAAATCTCTAAATCTTTCTATTTAAATACGTTTCCATAGGCGGCTCTCTGTTCGTAATGTGTATTTAAAAGCGAGACTAAAAATTTAGCACAAGCTGGAATCTGATTTATGGTTGATATCAGACAGTGTTATCAAGGTGAGTCGAGTGAAAACCTTAAAAGAGTGAAAGAAATGAGTGAAACGGTACAATCAATCTGGAGAGTGGAGTGGAGTGTACTACTGGTCCATTGTTCTCACTCGCTGTTTCTACAGACCCCTAATTACAATAAACAGTAACAGTGATAAAGTTTTTATTTGACTCTCCCTGGGAGTATCGTAAATGCAACAAGTGACTAATTCGAGTGATCCAGATCAACACTTCTCACTTCACTTAGACCTCCGTCTTACTTTGCATTTATTGAAATTTTACCAAAAATGTTAATACATATATACGCTATAGGACTAAAAGTATGTGCACCCCTGACCACCATGACCTTTTGTCCTTGTTGAACATCCCATTCCAGATTTATTCCCCTTTCCTGTTATAATAATCTCCTCCACTCTCCTGGAAGGAGTTCCACTGGATCTGTGGGGATTTCTGACCATTCAGTTCAGCTCCAAGAGCGTTAGTGAGATCAGGCGCTGATGTTGGGATGTTGAGGTTGAGGAGGCTCCAGTTTCAGTTCATCCCAAAGGTGTTCAGTGGGGTTGAGTTGAGTTTGATCAGGGCTCTGTGCAGGGACACACGAGTTCTTCCACTCCAACCTGAACACACCATGTCTTCATGGAGCTCGTTTTGTGCACAGGAGCATCGTCATGCTGGAACAAGTTTGGACCTGTTAGTTCCGCTGGAGGGAAATTGTAACGTTACAGCATGCAGACACATTCTATAAAATTACATGCTTCAAACTTTTGAGGAAGAAGCTCATATGGGTGTGATGGTCGGGGTGCACATACTTTTAATTATATAGTGTACTGTATACACTAAGGATGTGAAGATTCAATAGCTTGGATCAACGCAATGATTTAAAAGGCAAAGACTGAACTGATGCAACGATTATATGGAGGGAGGGAGAGCGCACGACAGAGAAGACAGACAGAAAGAGACAGAGAGACACACAGACTGGGGGGGGGGGGGCGTGTACTCGAGTGAAAAAGTCGAACTCGGCGTGGACAGGGACGCCTCCACATCCAACAAGTCTAGTCATTCTTGGTACCAATGTGTCCCAATGTATACGCCTGAAATACTCTTCAAACAGTCGAACTCGAAACAGAAGGTTGCTGCTGCCTTTTGCGTTGCTGCTGTAACACACAGGTGTCTCATAAGGCAGGACCCTCAACTGAAGGCATCTTCAATGGACGTTTGTTTGGAACGACATTTTAGGACAGCGTTTACAGTAACATGTGACATCAGGACGCCGTTGGCTTACAAATGGATTTGGTTACAGTCATGGCGTTATAAGAGAGTATGATGTTTATTCTTTGGTAACTTTTCAAAAATCTAACTCAAAAACAGCCACAAAACATTTATTTGTAACCGAAATCACTATTCTGTGAACTAACTTTAAAAAAAAAAAAAAAACTTTTCTGTTGCTTGACAGAGCTGCCACACAGGTTTATGGGTGATATTGAACACTGAGGATACATTGATGTTGCCGCCAACTGGGGCAGTTTGTAGGCAATTGATCTTACCAAGGTGTTCAATTCTGTGGATAGGGAAACACTAACACTCTGGCCGAGCCTCACCACTGGACCAGGAGGTCAGGGACAAGAGAGTGAGGCTGGTGTCCTGCGCAGCCCTCCCTCACTATCATCCAAGTTAAGCACAAGTCATGTTCCTGGACCAGTGGACATGGTCATCTTTGAAACCGAAGGACGAACAACTAGTAGAATCAATAAAGCGAGTGTAGCATTCAGGCGACTTCGATAACGTGTCTTTGACGAGAGCGAGAGAGGACTGAAACTATCTACCAAGTTGAAGGTTTATAATGCAGTCGTTCTCAGCTCCCTATTCTACGGATGCGAAACCTGGACCACCTACTGCAGCCACGTCAAGGATCTGGAACGCTTTCACCAACACAAGTTGCGTTTACTCTTAGACATCCGCTGGCAAGATCACATGCCTGATGTAGATGTCCTAACTCATGCAAATTCTACCAGTGTCTAGTCAAAGATAATAAAGTCTCAACTTTGCTGGTCAGGTTACCTAGTCCGCATGGCCAACTATCAGCTACCCAAGTGTGTCTTCTGTTCTGAACTTAGTAACGGTAAACGAACTCAAGGTGAACAGAGAAAGCGCAATGAGGACAATCTCAAGCGTCATCTAAAGCTTTGCAAGATTGACCACCAAACATGGGGAGAAGCAGCTACACTGTGTACACTGTGGCGTAATGCAGTGTTTGAGGTGGAACGCAGGGAAGCGTCACATGTGAAGAGGCTTTCTCACCATGACTGGCAGCGCCAGCGTGAACTACAACCCCCACCGGATCTCTTTTGTGTGTGTTGTCTGCAGCTGAGTATGTTTTGCGAAGATCGGGTTGATCAGCCATAAATGTTCTCACAGATGCTAATACAGATTGCTACGCTGGGATCGTCGACGATGACACAAAATATATGTGTCAGTCCACCAGATTTTCATACCAGATGCTCAGGTGATGGATTTTGAGTTACTACCAAGCCTCAGGAAATACAAACCAAAGTAAAACTGGACCAACGGAAGATACTGTAAATCAGACATGAAATCACGTGCATGCAACCCAAAATGGTCCATTTTCCAGGATGATACAAAACCTTGTGAATCCATCAGGAGATAATCTCAATTGTAGATTATTAGCGAATGTCCCAGATTTGTTGAACAACAGAGCACAAAATGCTGCTCAGAAAGTCAAGAAGACACGTGGTGAACTATTAGCGTCGCCAAGCGAATCCATTTCCATCCATTTTCTTCTGCTTGTCCATAGTCAGGTTGCGGTGGCAGCAGGGTATTCCAGGCATCCCTCTCCCAGCAATGCTTTCCAGTTCTTCCTGGGAGATCCCAAGGCGCTCCCAGGCCAGATGAGATATATAATCTCTCTAGCGTGTTCTGGGTCTACCCCAAGGTCTCCTCCCAGTTGGACGTGCCCGGAAAACCTCCAAAGGAAGGCGCCTAGGAGGCATCCTAATCAGATGCCCGAACCACCTCAGCTGACTCCTTTTGATATGAAAGAGCAGCGGCTCGACTCCAAGATCCCTCCGGATGTCTGAGCTCGCCAAGCGAATGTTGCGCAAAAACTGCGCTCGCATGATCGACGCATTTTCACTTCAAATCAAAATGTTATTCGCTGATTATGGCAGAAGGAAGATCTATACCCGTGTCAGCTGTGGATGATGTTAAAAGTGGTGAACGTATCCCGTAGGGGCGCTATTGAGGTGATTATTCATTGATAGTTACTGGATCAGCCAGCAAAAACGGTGCAAAATATCGCACGCTTTTCAACACTGTTTCTACACGTTCTGTAAACAGAGCATCTGGTACAAAAATCCCATGGCGCGACACATATATATGTTGTTTGTAGGCATCTTAGAAGACAGGAAATGAGAGTTTGATCCATTTTGAATGATCCTTGGTGCCTCATTGAGGCTTTGAAACTCACCCTGTTTGGACCAATCTAATCTGTTCATCTGATCAATGAAGCAATGTGATTCACGATGGAAAAACTTTGCTTTAGACGCTTGTGAAGACAGCTTGTACACACGGACGTGTTGTTGATTTTTCTGTTTACTGATATACCGTATTCACGTGAAGTTCATTCTAACTCTGAATGATCTGATCACATCTGTCTCATAAGAATAAGAACCTCGCGCAATTTTTTTTCTGCCAAATGTGATTGGTTTGAACGTGACAAAGTATTGGCACACAAAAACTATCTCCGTCGTTAGAGCCATAGCTGTGATGTTAATCTGTAAAATAATAATTGAGGAGATGGTGTAGGCAAGGTGAACGCTTTATTAAATGAACTAGCTTCATTATTATTATTATTATTATGTGCTTTAATGCTGGGGTTAGTACACAGTGCTGTCTCTTTTCTATCTGGAAATCTTCAGGATTTTTTTTTTCTTTTTTTGGAAAGAACTCAAACATTTTGAAGAAATGCAAAGTTGTCCCCAAACTTCAGACGGGCTATGTGTACACTCTTAGAAAAAACAAAACAAACAAACACACAAACAAAAAATGGGTTCTACAAAAGGTTCCTCGTGTATTTAAGGGCTTCTTTAAAAAAAAAAAAAAAAAAGTGTCACGTGGAACCTTTCTAATAAATTGTAAAGGGATTTAAAAAAAAAGAAAAAGAACTGTTACGATTTCTGTATTTAAACTTTTTTCCTCCGAGTGTAGAGTTTATCCATTTATTATAAAGGTATTATAATTATTAGTGTTATAAAGAAATGTGCCAGGTTAAGCCCCGCCCACAAGAAAGATTACCGGCAGAAGTTTCTACTAAAAACCGGAACATGCTGTAACAGACTGAATATTACCGAAATCAGCCCGAATGTGACGTTTCTGTAAAAAAAAAAAAATAAAATAAAAAAATTATAATAATTAAAAAGAAACAAAAAAAGTCGACAATCACACACAGTTCACTCAAACACTTGTAAACAAAACAAAAAACAAAACAACAAACCGTTACGAAAATAAAATTCATCTGGTGCAAAAATAATAGCAGAAATAAAGCTCTGTGATTAGAACGGGTGAGTGTCGTAGTGTCTCAGTGGTGTTTGACCTTATTGCCTGCATTTTTAATCATAAAAACTTTTTACAAAGTCTGCAAATGTTGTGTTGTGTGTTTAAGGAAAAAAAAAAAACAAACAAACCCCAAAAAGAACAAACAAACAAAATAAATCATATCTGCCCTTAAAACCCTGATGCCACATTCATCGCGCAGTGACACGACATAACATATACACATCTATATATATATATCTGTATATGTATATATATGTATATGTCTGTATATAGATATAAAAACCAACTGTGCATCTGCACGCAGCACATTACACACGTTTTATCCGTACAGAGTATTTTAAATCAACTGAGCAGATTAACACTGATAGCTGTTTCTCTCTCTGTGTGTGTGTGTGTGTGTGTGTGTGTGTGTGTGTGTTAGATTTTCATATAAAAAAGAGAAACATCTCCATATAAAAGTGACCACAGACACTTAATTTTCAGAAGAAAAATAAAAAAACAAACAAAACAAACAGAAACTGAAGTTTCCTGAAGTGAGAAAAGGGAAAAGAGTCGAGCTTGTTTTATGTACAAGAGACGAAAAAGTGACCGAAAAACACAAAAAATAAACACGAGTTGGTCATCATCATCATCGTCGTCGTCGAAGTGTCACAATGTGATCACACACACCACATCGGGGCAACACAACGGAGCAAGGCTTAAGGTCTGACCTTTGACCCCTGATCTGACAGAAGGAGAGGAAATGAGGGGAGGAGTCCGAGCTGAGCACTCTGACAACAAAATGGCTGAAAATCGGTGCTTTCGCCTGATGAGATTAAGGCAGAGAGGAAACTGTGAACAAAGTCAACATAACAGAGAAGTGTGTGTTACTGTGGACGTCTGATGCAGTAGGTGGTGTGTGTGTGTGTGTGTGTGTGTGTGTGTGTGTGCGCAACATTAATTGTAGCATAAAAGGCACCGAGTCGGCCCACGTTCCCTTGTGAAATAAATACCAAAACCATCCGTGTGTTTAATTCAGTCAGAGAGTCAGTCCGTGATTCAGTGAATCAGAGTGATTCAGTGAATCAATCAGGGAAATAAGTGATTCAGTAGGGGAGTCAGTGATTCTGTGAATTAGTGAATCAGTGAGTGAGTCAGAGTGATTCAGAGAAATAAGTGATTCAGTGGGGGAATCAGTGATTCTGTGAACTGGTGAATCAGTCGGTGAGTTAGTGATTCAGTGAGTCCCTCTTTCAGTGAGTCAATCGGTCAGTGTGCTTTCTTCTTGTGTGTTTGTGCGTGAATGTGACTCTTCAAGAAATATCCCAACGTCATCGTCCTCAAATGCCGAAAAAGGTCACGGGTTCCACCTCCACAAACGGACAAATACAAAACGCACACGCTCACATATACACCTGTACATGTGTAATATTCATACACGTCTGTGTGCTTTTGTAATCATACATAAAGACCGTCAGTGTCTACGCGGATTAAAAAGCGTCTGCGTTGAAATCTTTTTGCATCTCGTACAGGAAATGTAGTTTTCTCCCCCCACTTTACGCTCCTTTGCCATGACAACATCCCAGCATCGTCTGTCTGCACGTGTTCCATGAAAGGAGCAGAAAATAAAACAGTTATTAAAAAAAAAAAAAAAAAGACCGCTCCTGGACGTGTGTTGGCTGGCCCACCCGGTCCTCTTCCTCCTCCTCTTCCTCCTCCTCATGTGGGAGTGGAGCGGAGTTCTGCGGACGTCCATCGAGCACTTGGAGAACGAGTGAAGGAACCGATCAAAGAGCTGCGTGGAAGGAAAGGACGAGTGACTCAAAGGCGAGCATCGCTGTCGAGCAGGTGTGGACACCATAGCGTCGTGCTGGACGTTTCTGCCCTCCTACAGCACGGGCTCCTCCTCCATCGGCTCCTCAGCAGCCCTGAAACAAACGACGACGACATGTCATCACTTTTATCCATTTACACTTATATCTACAGATTTGCTTCTGACTGTTACAAGTTGAAACATAACACATGTTCAGCTGCTGTTCTAGAAAATTAACCAACACCTTCTGACCAATCACAGTCCAGAACTGCGGTTTAAAAATTATTATTCATTAAAGATATGACTCGTACTAAGAGCCTTAAAGTCTAAAAATAAAAGATAACAAGAAAGATAATCCGTTTATTAATCTGATTACTGTGTGTGTGTGTGTGTGTGTATACCCGCTGCTCTGTGAGGAGGACGTCGTGTGCTCCGTGTCCACAGTGAGAGACGCCATGGCTGTCACAGTGTCCGCTTCGTCCTTCTCCCGCCGCTGAGCGTCCTGGAGAGACTGAGACACTGTGGGAGCTAATCTCTGTACCGAGGACCAGTGTTTACCTGGGGGAGGGGGGAGGGGGGGTGTTAATAATTAAATTGTATTTTATCTACATTGAGATTTTAACCCTGGTCTTCGTCACAAAGCAGCTTTACAGAAATACATCAAATCTGGATATAAACTTTACGTTTATAAATGTATCCTGTTAGAGAATAAATTTAAAAGAATATGTAATAAAGTGTGGTGTGAGTAACAGAGCGATAATAAATCTATAATCTGTATAATAATATATTTAATCATTATTCTCAGGAGTAACAAACAGGGACATGTGGGTGGAGCTAAAAATAACAAGTCACTGATCAAAACACAATCAATCAGAGAAACACCATTTACAAAACTATCACATCTCTCTCTCTCTGTGTCTGTGTGTGTGTCTCTGTGTGTGTGTCTCTCTGTGTGTGTGTGTCTCTCTCTGTGTCTCTGTGTTTCTCTCTCTCTCTGTGTGTCTCTCTCTCTCTCTCTCTGTGTGTGTGTGTCTCTGTGTGTGTGTGTGTGTGTGTGTGTCTCTCTCTCTGTGTCTCTGTGTTTCTCTCTCTCTCTGTGTCTGTGTGTGTGTCTCTGTGTGTGTGTGTCTCTGTGTGTGTGTGTCTCTGTGTGTGTGTGTGTGTCTCTGTGTGTGTGTGTGTGT
>JAPFFA010000008.1:3499940-3510927 GCA_026153275.1 Sciades herzbergii | reverse complement strand
TCCTGGACCCTTTCAGCCCCTCAAAAGTCTCCTGGACCCTTTCAGCCCCTCAAAAGTCTCCTGGACCCTTTCAGCCCCTCAGAAGTCTCCTGGACCCTTTCAGCCCCTCAAAAGTCTCCTGGACCCTTTCAGCCCCTCAAAAGTCTCCTGGACCCTTTCAGCCCTTCAAAAGTCTCCTGGACCCTTTCAGCCCTTCAAAAGTCTCCTGGACCCTTTCAGCTCCTCAAAAGGCTCCTGGACCCTTTCAGTTCCTCAAAAGGCACCTGGACCCACTCAGCTCCTCACAAAGTACCTGGACCCTTTCAACTCTTCAAAAGGCTCCTGGACCCTTCCAGTTCCTCACAAAATACCTGGACCCTTTCAACTCCTCAAAAGGCTCCTGGACCCTTTCAGCTCCTCACAAGGTTCCTGGACCCTTTCAGCTTCTCAAAAGGCTTGTTAGGACCCTTTCAGCTCCTAACAAGGTTTCTGGAACCTTTCAGTTCCGCACAAGTTACCTGGACCCTTTCAGTTCCTCGCAAGGCTCCTGGACTTTTTATTTCCAGAACCATTTATTTATTCACAAATTCCAGGACTCTATCATTCTTCAGAAGTATAAAGAACTACTTTTTCCCCTCAGAAGGATCTGAAAATCCATATATCCTCAGCAGGTTCCTGGCCTTTTTTATTTCATCAGAAAGTTCCAGAATTGAATATTTCCTCAGAAGCTTCAAGAATCATTGATTTCTTCAAATGTTCCAGGACTATTTAGTTCACCAATGGTTCCAGAGACCTTTATTTCCTCAGAAATCTGGAACTCCTTACTTCCTTAGAAGGACCCAGATCTCTTTATTTCCTCAGAAGGTTTCAGGACCTTTTACCTCTTCACAAGGTTCCAAAATTCAATATTTCCTCAGAAGGTTCTGGAACCATTAACTTCCTCAGAAGGTTTCAGGAAGGTACAATGAAAAACAGGTTAGACATCTGTACGAGACTTCGCCTCACATGATGGATACTGCATTCCCCTAAACTGACCAAACCCAGAAGATCAGCTGATGGCCCCATCTAGTTCCTTTGACTCTGGATTCCTGCATTCATTTCTTATCACCACTAATCATCACTCACTGCCACGTCTGAAAGACTAGAAGTCAAAATGGCTTAGCGTGATAAAACAGAGACCGCTACACTAATCACAGCTAGCGTGTGTCCATTATTAACTAAAAGGGGACGCCAACCAAGGAGACGTTTGCAAACCAGAGTGTTTTATCACAGCTAGTGAAAATAGCCAGCTGTAAATGTGGATATGTTTTCACGCTGATATTTTCAGAGACATTTGTGTTTCCTTTTCACTTTAACGGTGACTTTATTCATCGAAACAGATGCAACGCTGATCTCATGTGAAAAGTATTCATTCATCAGAAGAGCACTGAAGCTCAGATTCATTTCATGTGTTTAAAATGTAAAATGCAGAAAGATATTTAAGTCGTGTTTATTCCTGCGTCACTGATATCTGGATTAGAGGCAGCACTGAGTGGGCCGTTGTTTTGTTCCTCTCGGAGTTCTACAGGGACACAAGTACAAGTCCACAAACAGCAAAACAAAAAAAGACGTCACTAGAGCGTGCGTGCGTGCGTGCGTGCTCGCCCACTCAGAATAACTCAGACTGCTTGGCTGAATCCTCAGAAGGACAAAACCACTGTTTTAATTTGGTCAGAGAAGTTTAAAAAAAAAAAAAAAAAGATTTATGAGCTTTGTTTTTGTCATCCACACAATCTCTGAGATGAAGAAGATATGTTAATTAATTTCTCCTGGTTAGCTCAGGTTAATTAGCTCGGGTTAATTAGCTCGTTAGTATGAAAGAAAGTGATGTGTAAAGGATGCGCTTTTAAAGCAGGAAATGAGGAAACGTGGTGTGATTTAGTGCCAATTCAATATCGAACGTAATTTATTTTAACCAAGAAAAAAAAAAAGTGTTCAGACTGATAGGCCACGCCTCCTTCACTGGGACTGACAGACACAAAGACCACACCTCCTTTCTTGGACTTGCCAGATGCGGAGGCCACGCCTCCTTTCCTGGAACTGACACTCACAGATACATAGGCCACACCTATTTCATTGGCACGGACAGATACATAGGCCGAGTATCCTTCACTCTGACTGACACAGAGGCCACGCCTCCTTCACTGACAAACAAAAAGGCCACACCCACTTCGGTGGGTTTGACTGCTACACAGCCGAAACTACTTCACTGGAACGTGCACTGAAACACTGAGGCCACGCCTCCTTAACTGGAATTAACACTGTCAGACACATAAGCCACACCTCCTTCAGTGGAAGTAACACTGACAGACACAAAAGCCACACCCACTTCAGTAGCTCTGACAAGTACATAGGCCACGCCTCCTTCACTGCAACTAATACTGACTGACACATAAGCCACACCCACTTCAGTGGCTCTGCACATGTGCACAGGCCACGCCTCTAATCCTGTATGAATAAGGGCTTCAATTAAACCCAGATCATTAGAACGCAACGCTTCTCAGGTTCACAAGAACCAATTAGTACGTACAATCAGGTCCAGAAATAAAGTGTGTCTTTACCGAATGCGTCAAAAAGGAAGTGAAAGCGTCAGCTGGCTGCGTGGTGTGAACTTCTTTCTCCTCGATGCTCATCTCCAACACCGTCTCAGCGTCCTACTGCAGAGGAACCAGAGACGTGTTAAACAGCGTCTTCATCGAGACGTCCATCAGCAGTACAGACACACACGCAAGCTTTTCAATCAGGTGATGACTCATATCAAAGTAAGGACACAATAAATTACATACCAAGTGTGGTTTTTCTTTCACACACACACACACACACACACACACACACACACACACACACACACACACAGAGGAAGCATAGTGATTCTCTCTTCTCAAACAGAGCAGGGTGATGAGTCATCTGCCGCACAGCACCAGCTGCATCGCTCTGCCTGGGCAGATAACACACACACACACACACACACACTTTCACTTATTTATTTCCCCGATTCAAATATTAACACACACACACATCATGACAGCAACCTGGAAAGAGAAGCAGAGTTCCCTGCAGTGCTCGAAAGAAAACGTTTCTGCAAACACATCCGTCACTCGCAGTTTATCGGATTTTTATTCCGAGTTCCTCGTTCCTTCTCACTGCAGGCCGGCATTTGGGTCGCTCACTCCGAAAATTCACTCGCAGCTCAGCGTTCTCACAATTCAACAGTTCCACGAGTTCCACACGGCCTTCTCCAACTGAATCGCACTGAGAAATAAATCAAGATCGCGATTTGAACAGAACTTTGTGTGTGTGAGAGACTTTATGAACAAAAGTATGTGCACCCCTTACCACACACCCGTGTGTCCTTGCTGAACATCCCATTCCAGATTTATCCCCTTTTCCTGTTATAATAAGCTCCAATCCACTCCTCTGGAAGGCGTTCCACTGGATCTGTGGGGATTTCTGATCATTCAGTTCAGCAACAAGAGCGTTCAGGAGATCAGGTGCTGATTTGGGGATGCTGAGGTTGAGGAGGCTCCAGTTCCAGTTCCAGTTCATCCCAAAGGTGTTCAGTGGGGTTGAGCTGAGTTTGGGTGTGATGGTCTGGTGTCCACATACTTTTGAATAGTGTATGTACACTCAACCAGCCACACTATTAGGAACACCCCTACATCCACCTGCTGTTTTCTGCAGTTCTCTAATCAGCCGATCCCTCGATGTAGCAAATCATGCAGATACAAATCAAGAGCTTTGGTTAATGTTCACAATGTTCAAATATCAGAAGGGGAAAAATTGTGATCGAAATTTTTGTGTGACCTTCTTTCACTCTGGCATGGGTGTTGGTTTGAGCCAGATGAGTATTTCAGAACCTGCTGATCTCCTGGGGTTTTCACACACAATAATCTCTAGAGTTTACACAGAATGGTGCAGGAAACAAAAAACACTGAGTGAGTGAGCTACAGTTCTGTGGGTGGAAACAAACAAACGATTTATTGATAAGAGAGGGTCAGAGGAAAATGGCCAGATCGGTTTGAGCTTTTTTGCCAGGAAGGATATAGTAACTCATATAGTTACTCTTTACAACCGTGGTGAGCAGAAAAGCATCTCAGCATCTTCTGCAACAGCAGAACGCATTGGGTTCCACGCCTGCAGCCAAGAACAGGGATCTTAGAATCAACAAGTTCCTATTAAAGTGGCCGGTGAGTGTGTGATATAACACCAAAAACTGGTCAATAAAGTAGTCTAGGAACGCCTCTACACTTTCACCCTTTTTAAGGATTAATGAATATGCATTAATATGCAAATGTACAACACCCCGCTCTTTTTCATTTTGTTGATGAGGGAAAAGCAAAACATTTTAACCGTCACTGCAAATTTTTCAGCCTGTTATCGCTGAGGAAAAGTGTCAAATATTAGTGCGGATTGTTTTGTATGTAATTTTGTTGCCATTAATATGAGCTCGTTAACTCATTAATGACATCACTAAAGTGCATGTTTGAGGGTGCCGTTCGGAACAAGCCCAAACGGAACCGGGGACCAACTTGCAGCTTCTCACAAACTTGACAGGACGAACAAACATGCAGGTCTCAGCTGACTGGTTCGAAGCTGTTACCAGCGTTTAACTCGTTGAGCACAACAGGCTTTAATATAAACATCTCAACATGCAAACAGAGACGCCATGAAACATCATGAATTTTATCAGGGCTTTCCCCGAAGCGCAGATACACGGCGCTCTGCCGCGCTGTGCGACGTCAGCGCCACACTGTCACTTGCACACCAAAAAAAAAAGTATATAAATAAAAATAAATAAATGCCATAAACTGAACAATGCAGAGTACTTTCCGCACCTAAATCTCTCCTATTCCCCTCTGAAAACGAGTCATAACTATAGAAATAGGGCAATACTGTAAAACAGTTCGAGACTCTCCTGCTACTCAACCCAGAAGTGAAAAAGGGTTTCTCTGTGTGCACTGACGACCATTCGCAACCATACATAAAACCACGTTCTAGGTCACTAGATGGCGCTGTTGTGTGATTTGATCTGGATTCTGTTCCTGGCACTATACTGCAGGCTTGCGTGTGAGACTTTTGCCTGTTGGGTTGCAGGTTTGTAGTTGACAGCCGTATTGCTAATATTCTAATTTCAGCTGCTATATTGTTCAATATTATCCATCCAGGATGCTTTTTTGATGGAATAAAAACACATTCTATTCCCTTCTACCAAGTTTCATTCATTTGGCTTGATAGCATGCAATATTGTTAGCAAATCGCTTATCCTACGTGTATTACGCTACTCTCCCCAATGGAGAATGAGCGTTGAATATTGTTATAATATTGCATGTTGTCAAGACAACACGACGTCACATGTCAGAGCTCATGCGAATATCCAGTGACAAACCTTTTCTGCTGCGCATGCGCAGAATCATTTCTTTGTTTGCCAGAGAAGACGAGGTGAATCCAGTGCTACTGCTTGGATTCGCTATGCTATAATTAAGCACTAAATAAATGAACTAAAAACTGAAACTGAAGACGCGCTGAACACCCGAAAGGCTCCCAAAACTTCATTAGATATCTTCATGCATATTTACAAAAGAAAAACATACCAACGGACATCGAAAAACTGGAAAAGAGACACGTCAGAGATGTAAAACTGCCACGCTAGTGAGCGACTGAGACAATTTGTAAACAAGCATGGCCGCCAGGTTTGCTTCGTTAAAAGAGGAAGATTTTGAGAGAATTTTGGCTGCCGGGTCGCTCTGCTGTGTGTAGCTGTCGATGTTGATTTTAAAGGTAACTCGGTAAATTACACAGGGAAAATGATAATAATAAATTTAATTTTTATAGACAATCTTTATTTCAATAAATAATAATAAACTTCAAATGATTATAATATAACTGCATGAAATGATTTCTATAACTGTTCAAAATTACACACAGTTCGGTCTGATATCATAAAAAACTGCAATTTATATAGAACAAGTAGGATAAAAACTATACATGATAAGAACTAAACTAAGGAATATAGATTAAATTGATAAAAACTATATATAAATAAAAACTAAAACTAAAAGAAAATAAATTAAATTGAACACTTTTAAATGTCCTAATTAATTGCAGTGACTGACATTTCTATATCAAAGTCAATGTCTTTCACGTTATTATTATTATTATTATTATTCGCCTTGACTGTGCTAACGCTACACCGGCTGGAAGGTAACTGGGCTAACAGCACTGAGTTGCGGGTAAGCTAGCGTTGGCCTTTGAGAATGCTGACATGAAGAGAGTGTATAATAATAATAATAATAATAATAATAATAATAATGATGGCTTTTTTTCATGGGCTATCAGATATATTCCATTCAGCTACTCGTCTTCGACTCGTTCAGTATCATGCTAGGTGAATGCAATATATCTGATAGACCACTCAACACCAGGCAATATTATTTAAGTATTTCTCTGAACTGACTGTTTCCAGTGTTTTCATTTCAAATCTAATTTTGCCCCTTGCATATTTAACAAGGTTAAAAAAAAGCTAATTTAATAATGTTGAATTGTGCCTAAATCAGCCCTAGATGCCACCAGAACGTTTTAAAATTCTCTGTGAGAGGATTCCCCCGAACCCCCCAAGCAGTCTTCAGGGCCTCGTGGGCTGAGCTCCACATCAGCAGCACTGCCTTGATATTTTTTTTTCCTGGGGAAAGCCCTGTTTATGATAATTAGTCAGCTGCTTTTTTGAATAACGG
This sequence comes from Sciades herzbergii, assembly GCA_026153275.1. NCBI lineage: Eukaryota > Metazoa > Chordata > Actinopteri > Siluriformes > Ariidae > Sciades > Sciades herzbergii. Next base: position 3,504,178 of record JAPFFA010000008.1, on the reverse strand, counting down.
GTCAATTCGTAAAAACGAATAGTTATATAAGACAAGTGACTAATCAGCAGTTAATCATCACTAAATTAGGATATAAAAACATTAGATTTCCGTCACTGACCAAACTGCAGTACAGTTCAGACTCAGGAACAAAATCAAACATCCATCCATTTTTTTCCACTTATCCGAAGTCGGGTCGCGGTGGCAGCAGGCTCAGCAGGGTATTCCAGGTGTCCCTTTCCCCAGCAATGCTTTCCAGTTCCTCCTGGGGGATCCCAAGGCGCTCCCAGGCCAGATGAGATATATAATCTCTCCAGCGTGTTCCGGGTCTACCCCGAGGTCTCCTCCCAGTTGGACCTGTCTGGAAAACCTCCAAAGGAAGGAGGCATCCTCATCAGATTCCTGAACCACCTCAGCTGACTCCTTCTGACATGAAAGAGCAGCGGCTCGACTCCGAGATCCCTCCGGATGTCTGAGCTCCTCACCGTGTCTCTAAGGGTGAGCCCAGCCACCCTCCAGAGGAAGCTCATTTCAGCTGCTTGTATCCGTGATCTCATCCTTTCGGTCACTATCTGAAGCTCATAACCATACGTGAGGGTTGAAACGTAGATTGACTGGTAAATTGAAAAGCTTTGCCTTCTGGCTCAGCTCCCTCTTCAGCATGACGGATCGGTACAACGTCCGCATTACTGCTGATGCCGCCCCAATCCACCTGTCCATCTCATGCTCCATTTTACCATCACTCGCGAACAAGACCTCGAGATACTTGAACTCCTTTGCTTGGGGCAGCAACTCACTCCAGGTGGCAGGCAAAGTCAGGAACCTGGGTGTGCTGATCCTCGGCAGCGCAGACTAGAACCAAGCATCCAACAACATCCTAAACTTCGAGACTGGAGGAAGGTCATGAGAAGAAACTCTGTGCCTTTAGACGTCAGACATGACCAGTTCCTGTGAGACACACGTCATGTCTGTTTAAAATATTTGTGTTCTTTTTGTGTTTCTTTGGTACAGTCTGTGATTTTCTGTGCAACATGTCCTGAGATTGACAAAAAGCTCTCAATGTGGCTGAACATACCAAGCCTTCTTCTTCTTCTTGAGTCATGTGACTCAGTCATGATTAGCCCCTTGGATGGAAAACCAAAGTACACCTCTGCCTGTTAAACATTTCCATTTCCAAAAGATTTTAATTAAAAGTGTGGAACAAGTTAGGAAGTTTGTGGAATATCATGTTCCTGTTCTCATGAACATGTGATCAGTCGTTCCCTCACCAGCCCCAGCCTCGCTTTTTTCTCTCTCGATTCAAAATAATAAGAGAAAAACTTACAGCTTTACCTCCGACACTGGAGACTCCTTCCATAAACATTAAATAAATAAACGTCTCCTTCCAGAAACGTCTCCGTATCAACAATTTTTTTTTTTTTTACAATAAATCTCTTTACACGGAGCATCTGCTATACAAGTCCCAGTGAATGACCTGTTGCTATAGCAACCATAACACATCAGAACGACTGCGTTAATATAAATAAACCAGTGGTTTGCAGCTGCACTACTGTCAGAGCTGCTGCTGCTATAGAAAACTAATCAACACCTTCTGACCCATCGCCATTTCCTTACATCTGTTTACATTTAGAGCTGCGGAGTATTTGGAGAACCTGTAATCGAAAAAAGTGCTGGAGTGAGGGAAGTAAGTGCCGAAAGAAAGACGTTCAGAAAGCCAGATGATAATATAACGAGCAAATTGTGACAAATTAAAGCGCAAAAAAACAAACAAAAAAACCCCTAAAACAATAAAGGGTTACGTGATGTAATCAGAAGCTTGCTTGATAAACAGTCTGCAAGCAGCTAAAAGTACAGTTTACAGTAAAAGTATTCCGTTAAAAAAAAAAAGAAAGAAAAAAGAAATACAAAAACACTGCTCCAGTCATGGCATTCCTGATTAACATTTTAATCTTTTAATCCATCACCGTTTGGGTCATGGTTCATGTCAATTCTGAACAACAGACTCAAATTGTACCCACGGGGTGCCAATAATTGTGACCTAGTGGATTTCATTACAAAAGTAAACTTTTTTGGACTTACTTTACAAAAAAAGGGTTTTGTATTTTCAACATGACCACAAAGATACATATATATATAGACAAGTACCCCAAGTGTCGTCAGCCGGGCCGAGTGGCCCAATGAGCGTTGGGTTCGCGGGGCAGCGGAGGAATGCAGCGCGGGGTTGCCACGGCAAATGGTGACATTCACCGACGTCAGTGGAGGGACGGGAGGTTAGTAAAGGTCTGCATGGCCGTCACCACTTCTAATTATAAACCACAGAGAAGGGAGGAGAGGAGTGTGTGTGTGTTGGCTGAATGAACAAGTGAATCAGAAATGGACACAGAACAGGAAACAGGGAAAGGTCAAGCGACGGGATATTTCTAATACTGCAAAAATAACGGATATATGGTATTTGGAGGATCTTTAAAAAAAAAAAAAACCCACCACACACACACAAATCACAATTTAAAGATTTGGACCACAAGCGATATTAAAGGAAAAGTCCGTCCTGAACACCCTGCCAATCTTTATAACTATAAAATCATCTCAATAAACACTTTACAATTTTAAATTATTTATATATACACTACCAGGTTACCCGGTGTTGCCCGGGTTTTGCAAAATTCTGGGTTGCGCCCAGACTTCCAGGTCAAATTTGGTGAAGATTCATCGCGAAATGGTGATGTTAACCCAAAACAAACAAAAATCCAAACATCCACCACCCAGGGGTCCCCTGGGGCCCAAATATGGAATTTCTGAGTTCTGACAAATTGCGGCTCTCTCCTGTACCTACATGCGAAGTTTAGTGCAGATCTGTCGAGGGTTTGTGTTGATAAATGTCACGTGAAAGGGAGGGGGTAGGTGGACATTGTGCCCCCCAGGGACCTCCTTGGGGCCCGTACGTGAATTTTGTTTACATCCGCAAAATTCCAGGTCATCCCTGGACCTACCTGCCAAATCTGGTGAAAATCCGTTGAGAAATGGCGACGTTAGCTCAAGACAAACAAACTTTGCCGCTTATATCTCATCTCATTATCTCTAGCCACTTTATCCTGTTCTACAGGGCCGGAGCCCATCCCAGCTGACACAAGTTTCCTACATTACCCACAATGCTATTCATCTCCCAGCTGATTGTGGTGCCAGTGGGATTTAACCCTCACTTCGTCTCTACCTCAAGACAGCGATGCGGCGGCGCTTTAGTTAGGCATATCGGGTGAAAATTCAAATTCAAGCCAAATTGCTTGAAGCTGCTCTCATTGAATTCAGAACTGAATACAGAACATCATAATTTTTACAGAATTAAAATGTTTATCCGTGCTTGAGATATTACAAATCAAAGATTGAATAAACGTCTTAATTTTTAGAAAACAGCCGTAATATTCTGTCTGAGGGTCACATGGTCCGAAATGGGCCTCATTAACCAATGAGATCAAATGTTTTTTCTTCATAACTTTTCTATTTTTCAAGATATTTACATGGAAATTGGCAGGAACATAGATGGCTGTATACTAAATACAAAGTTTGAAAAATTAGTAATTAGTATTAATTATGCTAATTAGGTAAAAATGTTAAATTGGTACACTCAATAAAAAAGTAATAAAAGATTATTTCTAATCCCCTCTTTGTGCTCTGTAGGGCTTTGTATTTCTCAGTCAGGCCTACTGGTGTTTATATGAAAGAATATAAATGATTATTTCGATTAATATTCACAGCTTCCAAGGCGAACCTCGAAAAAACTGTCTGATCCACATCCAATAAACAATTCACATTAACTCAACTGGAATCGACACTCGCATTTCTGACTTCCGGTTTTTTAAAATCTCATTCCGACCACTAAGATCTCAATATTTTTCATCAAAACAACTCCAGTTATATTCTAAAAGTTATTTATTTACAGGAATCAGTTTGATTTGAAAAAAAAAAAAGTAGGTAAAGCTATGAAAACCCACTTCAAAGTCTCCCGTGAATCAGAACATCATAACTAGCAGAGGGAAAATTTTGCTGAATCCTTCATCAGAAACAGTGAGAGAGAGAGAGAGAGAGAGAGAGAGAGAGAGAGAGAGAGAGAGAGAGAACATCCCTATACAAGTGATCTGATTGATATTGACGAGTAATCCACTGGGAAACCCATCAGGAGAGAGAGCTTTCCCGTGACTCAAAAAGAAAAGCACCGGCAGTTTCCCGACGTCCTGCGAGCAGGGTTTTTACTCTGTTGTACC
>JAPFFA010000008.1:3473682-3485099 GCA_026153275.1 Sciades herzbergii | reverse complement strand
GTCATCTATGTTCTATTCTGAATAAAATATGGAATTTTGAAACTTCCACATCATTGCATTCCGTTTTTATTTACAATCTGTAGTTTGTCCCAACTTTTTTGGAATCGGGGTTGTATATATGAAAGCTTTAAGTTGCCGCGCCTGTCCCACTTTTTGTATTTTTCGAGGTGGTCACCCTACCTTGAACATGCGCTTCTAATACTCAAAAAAAAAAAAAAAAATCCCCCAAACCCCCCCCGAGACTTATCACTCTTATAAAAACACTGTACACAGATCATTGCCGTTTCTACAAGTGTATAAAGCAAGTGTGTGCTGTGTGAGCTTTCGGAGTGACGTGACATCATGTGACATGGTTCAGTCCCACATCGCATCATCACAGTCAAATGCCAAATGTCTATTTCACCGGATAAAAGTACATATCAGATGTTACAATGTAAAACAGATATAATGCGCAGTAATTACAATAATGAAAAACACAACAAAATCTAAAAAACTATATCGCGCAATTATATTTAAATATTAACCTATTTATTAAAAAAAAAAAAGCCCTATCCTTAAAAAACACGTTCGTTGTTCATCTTCGGCCCTGTACAGGTTCTATTTCTCAGGAGCTCAGATGATTCTTTATAAGGCGTGAAAAAGTGATGATCTCTGTTTTTTTATTTTATTAAAAAAGCGTCGGTGGTCGATGTATCGCGTCTCTTTGAGCATCTCTGGACAGCAGTACGGTCTGAAACACCAGCAGCGTAAACCGTACGATATTTACAGGAGAACGATCGGATTAAAAAGATGATCTACTTCATCTTGCATGTAACTTTGGCACAAACTTCTAGCGTTTGTTAGCTTCATACAGCTTTTCCTTACCATGAACAGTAAATTTTCAGCTAAAAACTGACTCAACTCCGCCTCTCTGTATGTGTGTGCATTATTATTAAGATATTACACATGTCTATCTTGGATGATCTTCAACAAGACAACTCACAGCATCATTTATATTTTCCTTCATGAAAGTTCAACATTCAGTCCTCGTGTCCCACTTTGTGGTTCAAAATGAGTTAAAACTCAAAAAGCTGTTCAACTCTTTCTGCTTCTTCTCCATGTAAAAGAACAAATTCGGCCTTTTCTTTATCTCAGTGTGAGATAAAAGCACCGGTGTGACCTGCTCGCACACGTTCAGGTGCAGTGAGGACGACACGGACGCCTTCACGTACATTCTTCAACACGAGCTGGGGGAAAAACAAAACAAAACAAACCTCAAGGCCCTCAGTTTCAGCGGCTCCTGTGATGAGCAACGCTGGAGCTGGAAGAGGAACTGGAGCTGTGGCTCTGTCGCTTTCTCCGGTTCCTCTCCCACCGTGTCCTCTGTCCTCACCTGCTGGACACAGTGTGGAACTGCACACACACATGCGCACACACACACACACACAGAGAGGAAGTAACTCCAGGATCCCTCGTGTCGACTCAATCACAACACTTCCTGCCCTAAAAACGGGGAAGTTCCTGCCATTGACCGAGTGCCTGCTCACCTCGCGTTTCCACTTCCACCACTCCAAGGTCACAAATAACTCCACATTGTTCAAGGATTTCCATCCAACTCGGCTTATTCCCAAAGTCTGGAACCCTCAGAGGTGATTCAGACATTTTAAAGACCCACACAAGTGTCTCGGGAAAGTTTTGGCCATTTTTGAGTCTTTAAGGCAGAAATAAATAAAGGAAAGAGAAAGGAGATAAACAGATTTTTTTTTTTTTTTTTAAAATGATGTTCTTCAGAACATTCCCAAAACACTGAGCCCGTTCACACACGGGGAACTCAGAACATAGAACACTGTGGCTATAGAAACTGGGAACATATGGAACTGGTCATACTGGGAACTGAGAATGTAGAGAATTAGGAATACAAGGAAATACAAAAAGAATCTGGGAATGTAAAGAAGTGGGAATACAGCGTAGTGGACATACAGAGAACTGGGAACACAGAAAACTGAGCACATATTAAACTGGGAAGACAGGGAACTGGGAACATTAAGAACTGGGGATTATAGGAAACTTGGAAAATAGGGAACTGGGAACATAGAAAATTGAGAACATATTAAACTAGGAATTATCGGAAACTGGAAACAAAACTGGAAATATTAAGATCTGGGAATTATGGGAAACTGGGAAAATAGAGAATTGGGAATACAGCAAAATGCAAACTAAATAAACTGGGAACGTAAAGAACTGAAAACACAGGGTAGTGGAAATACTGAGAACTGGGAACATGCTGAGCACATATTAAACTAGGAAGATAAGGAACTGGGAACATAGAGAATTGGGAATACAGGAAAACACAAACTCAAGAATCTGGGAATGTAAAGAACTGGAAACACAGGGCACTTGAAACACAGAACTAAGAACATAGAATACTGAGTACATATTAAACTGGAAATGATCAGAAACTGGGAATTATAGGAAACTAGGAATTATAGAAAAAGGAAACACAGGGTAATGGAAATACGGAGAGCTGGGAACACAGAAAACTGAGTACATATTAAACTGGGAAGACAAGGAACTGAGAACAGAGAATTGGGAATTATAGGAAACTTGGAAAATAGGGAACTGGGAATTTTGGGAATTGGGAACACAGGGAACTGCAAACTAAAACTGGGAACGTGAAGAAGTGGAAACAGGGCACTGGAAATACAGAGAACTGGGAACACAAAACTGAGTACATACTAAACTGGGAAGATGGGGAACCGGGAACATAGAGAATTGGGAATTACAGGAAATTGGGAAAATGGAAACTGGGAACATAGAGAATTAGGAATACAGGGAACTGCAAACTAAAGAAACTGGGAACATGAAGTGGAAACAGGGCACTGGAAATACAGAGAACTGGGAACACAGAAAACGGAGTACATATTAAACTGGGAATTACAGGAAACTGGGAAACACAGGGTAGTGGAAATACAGAGAACTGGGAACATAGGGCACTGAGTACATATTAAACTGGGAAGATAGGACACTGGGACCATTAAGAATTGGGAATTATAGAAAAATGGGAAAGTAGAGAACTGGGAATTTTGGGAACATAGATAATTGGGAATACAGGGAAATGCTAACTAAAACTGGGAATGTAAAGAACTGGAAACACAGGGTAGTGGAAATACAGAGAACTGGGAACACAAAAAACTGAGCACATACTCAACTGGGAAGATAGGGAACTGGGAATTATAGAAAACTGGGAAAATATGGAACTGGGAATACTGGAGTTGGATTTGTAAAATACATTTTTTTCAACTGGAAATGTGCATATAGAGAGGTTTTTTTTTTTGCCAAGAAACACAGCTTATAATTGAAGTTGTGTGTGAATTGAATTGAACTGAAGTTATTATAAAATGATGTGTGTTTATCAGCGCTGCTCCACGACTCCATCAATAAAATTTAAAAAAAAATGACGTGTTGGTTATTAAACAGGAGCAGATCCACCAGCTCACTGCTGGAAAATAATCTACTCTGTGATGCAACAACACGTAAATACATTCACCAGCTCATCGAAAGGCAGTTTAAACCACTTAAAGGGTGCAAAAACATTTGGAGGGAAGCGAGAGAGTGAGAGAACAGCTCCTGGACTTGTGCAGTTTAGTCACTAGTGTAAATCTCAGTCTGATTAGTTAAACCGTGCAGGAGATGATTAGATCAGGGTCTGTTAATAACATTTGGCTGCTGAAGATCCCACAGCCCAGTGTGAGTCTGCAGCTCGAGTAATAAATTAGCAGCGCTACGATGCTGAGATGGTCGTGGATAAAACTCCACACACTGTGAAGAAACGACAGGAAAAGGAAGAAGAGGAAAAAATAAAGTAACAGATATAAAATAAAAACATTCGGTGTCTAATCCAGAGTATTGGATCAGCGCCATCTTTAACTTGTGAAGTAAAGGACAACAAGGTTGACGTTATCCTGCGTTCACACAAGTGATCTGAACTCTGCTTCGTTTCAAAAGAGTCAAACTGTTTCATTTGATTCAGTTCATCAATCTCAGTCGACTCTTTCAGCTTCCAAACGACTCATTCAGTTTTTTTTTTCCCCTTTACACAGCACAAAGTTTGTTTGACACTCCAATCTTCCTGTGATGTGAAAGTGCACACACCCCCTATAACGACATGTTTACAAGAAGCAACAATTATTGAGTTTATCAAGTAAGTCAAATCATTTGACTCGGCTCACCGATAAGAGTCGAGTCATCAGATCCCAAATGACTCTTTGCAATTTTTTCTTTAAACAACACAAAGTTCATAATATTACAATCTTGCTGTCGTGTAAAAGTGCACACACGTCCTATAACACGATCAGTTATCGAGTTTACTGAGTGACGCTCTTCTTCTGGTCACATCTCAGCTGCTGCTTTTTTAAATTCAGGACTAGAATCCATCTTCCATCCGTGAGCAGATGTGAAAGTGGGAGATGAGCGCGCATGTGTGTGTGTGTGTGTTAGTCGATGTCTGCTGCACGTCGCTCTGTGTTTAATGACAGACAGTGACGCAGCCGGAGGGACGTGTTGCGTCTGCAGTCGGTCTGTAGATGGAGGAGTGATTCAGCAAAACAGCGTCCAGATGGACAACCGAGAGAGTTATGAACGACAGCACCAGAGGAACAACGCAGCATGAGACGGGGTTTTTTAAATCCTGAAGCTGTGACAGAAAAGCTGACTGCATCACCAGCAACTTCACACACCAGGTTTTTGTTCTGTGTAAGAAAATCTAAAGAGAACCGGCAGAAATATCAGTTCAGGAAACCGTGTGCGCTCCAGATTCTCTGTAGCTGCATCAGAAAACACTGCAACACTGAAAAGCACGAGGAAACGGTACGCAGGAACTACACTCACAAACAGTGGCCTGTTGTCATGGTAACCAGGCTACTAAATACTTCGATCCCTATCATGAACGTGCTGAACAGTGGTGTGGACTATTCACACAGCTGTGTTCCAGAACCTTCTCAGACAACAAAACCTCCAGAACTCTCCCAAACAGGAACTACGCAGTTCCAGAACTCTCCCAAACAGGAACTACGTGGTTCTCAAACTCTCCTGAACAGGAACTACACCATTCCAGAACTCATATGAACAGGAACTACGTAGTTCCAGAACTCTCCTGAACAAAAATTGCATGGTTCCAGAACTCCCCTGAACAGGAACACTGTAGGACGGGAACTCTTTTAAAGAACATCATCACAGTTCTAGAATTATTACTGTGATTATTAATGTGACTATTAACAACACGAATATTAATGACATAATGTGACAACACGATTATCAATTATGTAATGTGACTATTAATGACACGAATATTAATGATGCAATGTGACCATTAATAACATGAATATTAATGACGCAACATGACTTAACATGAATATTAATGATGTAATGTGACTATTAACATCACGAATATTAATAACATAATGAGACTTCACAACACGAATATTAATGATGCAAGGTGTCTTAATGACAAATATTAATGATGTAATGAGACTATTAACATCATGAACATTAATGACATAATGTGATTTAACAACATGAATATTAATGACATAATGTGACTTAATAAAATTAATATTAATGATGTGATAATGTGACTAATAATAACATGATTATAATCATGACCCTAATGTCATGGCTATTAATAATGCAACTATCAGTAATGTGATCAATCACATCATAACATGGATATTAATGAGTTCATTATTAATATCACAAATGTTAATAACAAGGCTATTAAATTATGTGGTCATGACCAATAATACAATCACTATCAGTAATGTGACTAATAACATGGCTTGTTAATTAAATATAAATAATAATAATAATAATAATAATAATAATGTGAAGAGTAATTATTTGACTATTAATTACATGATTGTTAATAAAATGTTTATTCAAAACAAGAATATTAATGACACAACTGTTAAAGTGATTATTAATAATGTGATTATTGTGCTTTATGAAGGCAGCTGTGTGTGCGTGTTTGTGTGTGTGTTCCTGTGATAATGACACGTTTTCCTGAATGTTCACGCGTAACCCTGCAGGCTGGGTGGTGAAAAGCCGCTCACAAGAATTATGGGATGTCTCGTTGCTAATAGCTTATTTAAGACGTGTTTAAGCGTCACTCAGCTCGGGCCGGAAAACTCGGGCCAGCGTTATCCTAATGACGTACAAGCCGCGACCAAAATAGAGCGCTGCTTTGAAGAGCTGCTGTTTGACCTCGTGCTGCACAGCAGGACACCGCAGGGGAAGTGTGTGTGTGTGTGTGTGTGTGTGTGTGTGTGTGTGTGTACACGAGAGGACATGGACAATACAGCTCGGGGGAGGAAAGTGGGACATGATGTACCTCAACCAGGTGACCGTTGCTGGCTGCTTAGCAACCCAAGACGTCCACTGCAGGATGAAGAAGCGCTCAGCGAGCTGCGCTAAAAATAAAACTCTTCTGAACAAGAAGACTTAAAATTGGCAAAAAAAAAAAAAATCCAAACATGATGTTTAAATTTTTACTTATTTAAAACAATACACGTTTCTAATTCCTTTAAATGTGTAATTTGTCCCACTGAAAACTAATCCGTGAAGAAACACATTAAAAAGGATACATTATTAAAAATGCAGTGCACTATGAATATGCACGAGTATGCAAATTAGATTCCCCAATGTCCTTCTGTAATCCAACTGATTTCACATCCACCTTGTACAAACTTCTGTTTGGTGTGTGAGAGAGAGAGAGAGAGAGAGAGTGAAAGAGAGTGTGTGTGAGAGAGTGTGAAAGCGAGTGTATGAGAGCGAGTGTGAGTGTGTGTGTGTGTGTGTGTGTGTGTGAGAGAGAGAGAGCGAGAGTGCGTGTAGGAGAGTGAGAGCAAGAGAGAGAGAGTGAAAGAGAGTGTGTGTGAGAGATAGAGTGAGTGTGAGTGAGAGAGTGTGAAAGCGAGTGTATGAGAGCGAGTGTGTGTGTGTGTGTGTGTGTGTGTGTGAGTGTGTGAGAGAGAGAGAGAGAGAGAGAGAGTGAGAGTGTGTGTATGAGAGTGTGTGTGAGAGAGAGCGAGAGAGAGAGAGAGAGAGAGTGTGTGTGTGTGAGAGAGAGCGAGAGAAGAAAAGAGAGTGAGAGTGTGTGTATCAGAGGGACTGCAGAATGTTATGTCTTGGTGTTGTATTATGGAGGACAGCAGGTATGGCAGGAGCCCAAACACACACACACACACACACACACACACACACACACACACACACTCTCTAGGGGGAGGGAGGGTGAGTGAGTGTGAGTGTGTCCTCCACCAGTCCCCCGAGTCTGTAAAGTCTGCAGTACATTCTCTCTCTCTCTCTCTCACACACACACCTCTAACCTAACGTTCATCCATCGCCAAGTTTACGCCAACTTCCTGTGCACAGTTCAAGCCAGAAATAGATTTCTGCTTTAATCTTTCCCAAACAGCGTGGACGTATTTTCTTATGATTTCTTCGCTGATTTTATTCATCGCTTGCTGAAGCGCAACACACAAACAGAACGGAGAAGACACACAGGGCTCTGATTGAGAAATCCTCTGCACTCTCTCATCTCCACACTCGCAAACCAAACCTACAGATAAATAATACAAAAATAAAATCACCGCAACGAGGCTGGAACTCATACCGGCCAGGACGGCCATCAAATCGTAAATATGACAGGTGGCGCCACCATCTCGACAACTTTTATACACACCCACCTGAGGAACACTGTGTGCGAGTTTGACTGAAATCCGATCGCTCCTGTAGGAGGAGGAGCAAATTGTGTAAATTGAAAATATTAACCGTCACTAATAAAAGGAAAAAAACCCTCTAACATCAACTAATGTGTGCAAAATTATCACTTTGAGGCCAAACAATAAAAATAAATTAAAGGTGCTGACTGCAAAGTCATCTGAAATGTAATTTATTATTATTATTTTTTATTGTGCGTGGTATTTTCCTCTGTCTCACAAAAACAGTATCATGTGTTTGGCATGTGATCATTTTGATGATCATCCTGAGGGTCGCTTTTCTCTGTCCTGGGATCGTTTTCCTCCCTCTTGAGGTAAACAGTACGGCCCGACGGAAACAGGAAACGGCTGAACGCGAGGGAGGAGCTTTAACTAATTAGCATAACTATGGAACTGCGTCACACCAAGATGGCGACGCCACCAAGAAAACATCGTGACTCTGCATCGACCCTCGGAGAGTTCTGAGTCGCAGGGATGTCATTTGTGGTTGACGTTCAGAAATAAATCCGTGAAACAAAAGATGGATATTTATATCTTTTCTCTGTTCCTGCTTTTGTGTTCTCGCTTCTTCCTTTCTCTGTAAGATCAAAACATTAGGTGTGGAACGCCATACTCGCAACCGTGGACTCGAGCCCATGGGTTCTCAGGCTAAGATAGCTAAGCGCTAGCTAGAATGATTTAGTTATCTGTCCAGAAAAATGACACGTCAGCTCTCTAACCTCGCTCTATCTTGCAGTTGCGCTCACTAGGCAGGCTTTCCTTTTCCGCTGGAGGGAGAGCAGAGTCCGCCATGTTCACCCGCATCGACTTGTTTTGGTTAAAAGTAGGTCAGACACGCCCCACGGTGGTCACATGATGTGATATTGTTGCTCGCTTGCTTTGGCGATCTCCAGAATTGTAAAATACGGGATGCTTTTTATCTTGGCAAAACACTTACACACAGGATACACGGCGTGCGTGCGTGCGCAGCGGCGAAACATCTCAAAATTCTAACAGCAACAGAACATTTTTACCCAGAATTCAACTTTGCACTCAGAACCTTTAACGAAACTGCAGGAAATCAAAAGTGACCAAATATCAGTGAAAAGTTGAGGATTTGGCAACCCTGTATATATATATATATATATTATATATAACTGAAATAAAATGTCTTCATTAGCATTTTCAGTCTGAAAGAAAACGCTACGCTAATTAAACTCAAATTAACAAAATTCTAAAAACACAATGACTCTTGGCACTCGTTTATGAAACGCTTCAGCAGCTTGTGTGTTCGTTTAGCGAACTTGGCTGACTAACAGCTTCGCCTGAACTAGCGTTAGCGTCTGTACATTTTTCTCTAGAAAAAGCAGATCTGCAGTGAAACAAAAGCCTGGAACACATTATAACATTACCGTCGACTCTAGAGGACGATACGCAGTGAACAATCAATAGTTAGAAAAGTTAGCTAACGAGAAAAACAACAAACAAAAGTGTTTTTGCGACTGACTGCTAGCTAAACAGCCTCCTGTACAGTAACACGGTGTTGTAATGAAGATCTGCTTTATTATCTGGATAACTATCGACTTTCCTGCAATAATTCTGTACCAGACGGCTAACTAGCGACTGTTACGAACAGTAGACTTGTGTTATTTTTAATTTGGTACGTTTTACGATAAACCAGACACAGACGATGAGTAAAAAAAAAATTAAAAACAACGTACAGCTTTGTGTATTTTATTTTATCTCTGTCTGTTCAGCTCGAGGTCTTTCACACCTTCTGTTCACAGAAAAGCTGAAAGTTACGACTTATAATTACATCAAATCCAGAGCCTGAACTTCCTCCTGTCTCTCTCTCGCTCTCTCTCCCCATCTGTCTCTCTCCCTCTGTCTGTCTCTCTCCCTCCCTCTGTCTGTGTGTGCCTCTCTCTCTCCCTCTGCCTGTCTCTCCCTCTGTTTGTGTGTCTTTCTCTTCCTCTGTCTGTCTCTCTCTCCCTGTCTCCCTCTCTCTGTGTCTGTCTCTCTCTCCCTCTCTCTGTCTGTCTCTGTCTCTCTCTGTCTGTCTCTGTCTCTCTCTCTGTCTGTCTGTCTCTCTCTCTCTCTGTCTCTCTCTCTCTGTCTGTCTGTCTGTCTCTCTCTCTGTCTGTCTCTCTCTCTCACACACACACACACACACACACACACACACACACACACAGAGAGAGAGAGAGAGAGAGTAAGCGGACAGCTGCTGGGACGTGAATGACGTCTAGACGACCAGGAGGACGTGTAAACATCTCTGACCTCGTATCTCTCAGAACTCCAGTCTGCTTCCTGCTGAAGTTGCGCAATCTATCGCACGCTTCGTCCTAAACCTCCACGCCAGACTGCGAGTCGCGCTCAATCAGTGTCCAGCTCAAATTAACGCTGATTTATTATTATTACCTAAAAATCGTGTACTTTGTTAAACAATTATCCCAAATGTTTAGTGTTAAACCTCTCACACACTCCCTTCTGTTCCACTCCGAACAGAGCTCATTCAGGATAAACACGGCGGCTGGGTCGCTACAAATCAACTCAAATAACTCACCATTATAGCGATTAACGACTGGCTAATCCAGGAATCGTTTTACACATCATAAATTCCTTCCCGGCTTTCTTCATATCGACAAACAGAGTTCAAAACGGCAAATCCTGAAAACCCACCTCAGAGAAATTCGACTGAAAATCAGAAGATCGTAAGTTCGAATCTCGAACGATGTTGCAGGAATCGAACTGGCCGTGCTCTGAGTGGGAGGGGCATCGTCTCTTCCCTGTCAATCACATCGCCAGCCAATAGTTAGCACTTGTGAGCTCGGATATGTGGAAGAGGGCGGATAGCGCTCTCTCTCTCGCTCTCTCTCAGCGTGTTACAGATCGGAAAGATGGCTGCCTTCAACGTTTCTTCGAGGAAGCACAGGACGAGATCATCTTCATTCTTCGATAAAGAATTGTAATATGGATCGTTTACACCTGAGAACTTCATCCAGAGAGTTATACACTTTCCTGTTCAGAGCTTTTTTGAGATCATATGATAAACATCAACTCATTAGCTAATTATTTTATGCATTTTAATGACTTCTGTAAAATAAAAATCGACATTTCAGGCACAAAAAAAAAAATAAAAAAGACATGACGTCGGAGTAAACTGCAACTGCTGAAAAAAAATAGATTTAAAAAAAGAAAGAAAAACTTTAATTAGGTTTTTCAGCTGAGTGTTGGACATTACCCACTTACACTTCAGATTTATTTATTTTTTTTACTGAAGATTATATTTTCTTTAATTTATGAACCATTTCATCCTTAACTTGTTTAAACAACATGTCCAGATTCTTTACATGTTTTCTCTTAAGTACAAACTGCATGTTGTATGAATTTTGGCTTTTTCTAAATATCACTTTTCACAAAAAAAAAATTTCTAAAAAACACCTAAATGTGTAGGAATACCACGAGTTTAAAAAAAATATATGTCTTTAGAAAAGGCATATAAATCTAAAAAATATACACTATATTGCCAAAAGTATTTGCTTGCCCATCCAAATTATCGGATGGTGTTCCAATCACTTCCATGGCCACAGGTGTATAAAATCAAGCACCTCGGCATGCAGACTGTTTTTACAAACATTTGTGAAAGAATGGGTCGCTCTCAGGAGCTCAGTGAATTCCAGC
>JAPFFA010000008.1:3369288-3379753 GCA_026153275.1 Sciades herzbergii | reverse complement strand
CACAGAAAGGCCCTCGCCGGCCACGGGGCTCGAACCCGGACCTTCTTGCTGTGAGGCGACAGCGGTAACCACTACACCACCGTGCCGCCCAGGGGGCGATAATCTGTATTCAAATTCAAGATTTAAATCAAGCCAGAATTGTGAAAAGGGTGACACGTGATATTCCACCCATGTCTTACTGGTATATAAGTACCTCTGCTGTCATGGCACACTATCATATTTAATCCAGAAGTATGAATTGTAGCCAAACAAACTAGCCTAAGCTATCATTTTCACGTCACTGTTTACCAGATTAAACAATCTTGCTTTGTTTCTTTGGTGACTTCCTTTGCTTGATTTGGTGTTTCTTTCCCTTTAACGATTTGCTCAGCTGAAACGAAACTGCTTTCTCTGGCTCTCTGACGACTATTCAACACTTCAGATCACAACGTACGTAATTTGGTCTGTGAGGTTTGGGTAAAGCCTGCTTACAAGCTCAAATAGTGTTGCCCCCCCAAACGTAGGTAACACTATTAAAATTTTGGGTGATTCCCATGACTACAGGGGGGAAAAAAAAAAATCGCCACCCTTCAAAATCATCCACTTTGGGATGAAATAGTTTGGCCACACCTCGTTTGCAGGGATCATAGTATGTTTGTCCATGCAGTACATTGTATTTTTTGTAGAAGCCAGCCAAATACTGTCTCCCCATGAAGTACGCAGAGGCCTTGAATCAGTCGATTAGTGTTAACTATGTGGCAAACACAATAAAAACTAAGGACAACAGACAGCTTGGTGTGTCAGGAGTACATACTAGCTTTTGAGAAGCTCTAGTCCACCAATTCTTAGAAATAGCAATTTATACCAATGCAATTTTAGGGTTAAATCACCAGACGAGTTTGCACAAGTCTTGCATATTGGATGCATTCTGCTCTGTCGTACTCTTACCCATCTAAATAACCAAGCTTACTTTATTATGTTATTTCAGGCGACTACTGATAATGTCCCTTTTCTGAAAGCCACATGTGGTCATGTATGACTGATACCAATATTCCGTATTGCCGCATCTCTAGCAAGCATACAGCAGTTATAGCGGTCCACTCCAATCGAGGCTCCTGAAGCATCCTGCATGTCCTGATCCCAAAGCAGATGCTTTCTACAACATCTCCTTTCAGGTCCATATATTCAGTTTTTTAGATCGGATTACATCAAAGTGAAGGGGGAAACCATGCGAGTCCTAGTACATATCTAAAAGGTATGCCTCAAACATTGGACTCAACAAACGGCCTCTTTGGTTTGATAGGAGAGGAAGGACCTTGACGCTCGCCATGTCCAACCTGTCTGTAGTCGGTGTCCTGATAGGCCTGCGAGACCGGTAGTGTTCGTGCCACCTTAACATCTGGGTATGTAGGTGCCTGACTCACCCGGCCTGAGTTATCTGGCCGATAGTAGTCATCCTCCACTAGGTGTCCATTGTGGGCATTGTTGGTGCGATTGTAGTAGGCAAGGTGCCCATAGGTCATGTTGCCAGGTGATGTGGCAGGACTGGAGACCACAGTGTCTAAAGACGACACGGCCCAGGTGCGTGATGAAGGGGAAGAGGACGAAGGTTGCTGAAGAAACTGCTGAGTCCGTGCTGTCTTGTCTATGATACCCATGAAGGGTGTGCTGCGTGCCCGCATAGCCTCGCCTGGGTAAGTCCCCCCTAAAAGCCGCATGTCAGTCCCTTGTGGTGGAGAAACTGGTGACAGGTCATCGCTGTACCCACCCTCGTATGCCAGCTTCAGTGGGATCTCCATTTGCTGTGCTGAAGCCGAGGGCCTGAAGCCTGGACCTAAATTAGAGGTGGATCCAGCTGCCAGACTGCTGCTAGAGGGTGAGAAGCGCAGACCAGTGCTCTGAGAGTGGATAAGAGGCCGTGGTGTAGGGCCAGTGGCACTTAGTGGGCGCCGGAGACCATGAGGATGCTCGGGTGATGATAACTGAGGCTGACGCTCAATTTCATGTGGCTGGATAGGATAATAAGCAGCTGACTGGCTGCGGCTTATCTGCGGTGCCATTTGACCATAACGGGGGCCTGTGATACTTGGCCTGTATGCATGTGAGGGCCTCTGAGGGAGCTCCTCTTCTATGTACACACTGCCCTGAATCTGCAGTGGGCTTGAATAGGCTACCTCCCCAATCTCGTCGACATCCCCAGAAACGTGACCCCTCATGGATTGGGCCACATGAGAGTAAGCACTGGAGTGGACTGAACCACTGGTCTGATTTGTGCGGACGATCTGGGCCTTGGCTGGCTGCAGCCACTGGGTTTGCTGCTGCAGTGAGCGCTGGCTGCCCATTTTAGCCAGTGGTGATTTGGGCCTGCCAGAAAGCGCCTCTTGTTGATAGCGGTTTGAGCTGACAGAGGCAGACTGTGGTCTGTAGATGGCTGCATTCTCTGAGGTGTAAGCTCCACGGCGTAAGGGTGAGGCAGGGGGACTGAAGTGGTAGGATGAGGAGGAGGAAGAAGAAGAAGCTTGATGGGCTGGGGAGGTGTGGGGGGGACTTGGACGATAGTGGGAGGTCTGGTGAGTTGGAGAGAGCGATGGAGAGGTGGACTGGTAACCCTGACGCGTCGGAGAGGACATAGAAGGAGGACTGGGCCGTAGATCATAGGCCTGGCCCATGGAAGCACTTCCAGAAAGATAGGGCAAGTGGCTTGGGGAAGGTGGCATGTTCTGAATGACAGGCAGACCTGAAGGACTGGAACGCGGCTCAGCAGTCACAGCTAGTGGAAGACCATCCAAGTCCCGCTCCAGGTAATCTTCGTCCTCTTCAAACAGGTCCTGCACTGGCTCCATGTCAGACAGGCGAGGCTCCAGCGGAGGAGGATGTGGCACCATTGCTGGGGCTTGCTCATGGGGAGGGGAAGGAGGCAGATCCAGCTGCTGTTGCTGAGCGACTTGGCGACACTCCTCCTCCACACGCTGCAGCAGACGCTGGATCTCACGGTTATTGGGACACAGGCGTATGGCTTCACTCAGGTCCTCCAGGGCTGCGTGGAATTGCCTACACAGAAAGAGAGGTGTGTTATGGTGTGATGTGGACAATATACCAACTAATAGACATGCGTATAGAAAACGTGTTTAAAAGGGGAAGTGTGTCAAGTTTAGAGCTCTCTGCTGCCTGGAAAGTGCACTAAAACCTTATTGCTTTCCTGTTTCCCTCAACCTACGCCAGTCCTTCTGTTTGACTCTATGTAGGCCTCCTGAATTGCATTTTAATGTCCTCATGAAACATCTTGATTTGATGCCATATGTTGAGGTCTTTTCTTTTGGAACAGGCAGTCAGAGTGACAAGTTCTTGACTGAATTAAATAACAGTCATCAGAGTTCGAGATACATTACAGTCCGTGAAACTGAAAAAACTGCACAGTAGCGCAGTGAACTAGCAAAACATGCTGAACAGCGAAAAGCTGACTTTTTTCAATTGCTGTCAATTTCTCACTTCTGACTTCAGCCATGCCTTTCAACAATATCTTAGATGAAGACATTGTCTGGGCCAAGTTCTACTGTGGGCCCGAGAGTGACAGAGGGCTACAGGGTCATCACTGAGAGACATCTGATTTTTGAGTTCAGGGCACTTTACAGGACACTTTATGGAAAACAGGTGAGGCCTATTACATGCCACTACCTGCAAGTGGCAATTATTTCTGGGCCAGAAATCAAAATCGGAATCTAAATTAAATCTTGAAACTAATCCACTGTAGGGGATCCACTGTAGGGCAACACTGCAAATCACAGTTTTTAATTTTATCACTACAGCTGGGCGGCATGGTGGTGCAGTGGTTAGCACTGTCGTCTCACAGCAAGAAGGTTCTGGGTTTGAACCTCACAGTTGACTGGGGTCTGACTGAGTTTGCATGTTCTCCCTGTGCCCCGTGGGTTTCCTCTCACAATCCAAAGACATGCGGATTAGGCCTACACCGAATTGCCCATAGGTGTGAATGGTGGTTTGTCTCAGTGTTATCTCTGCAACAGACTGGCGACTTGTCCAGGGTGAACCCCACTTCTCGCCCAAAGTCAACTGGGATTGGTTCCAGCTTCCCTCATGCCCCTGATGGATAAGCGGTATAGATAATGGATGGATGGATTATTACAGAAACACTTGATTTTTTACAAACTGCACCTTTAAAATGCTGAACAAAATACTGCACCCTCTCAACCAAACACTGTCCATAGCTCACAGTCCAACAACATTGCTGTGGCAGGTAATGTTGTGTGTGTGTTACTCATGAAAATAATCTGAAAATGTAGAAATAAAGATGTGATGTGACAGATGGGGAGTCTGCAGAATAAAAATAATGTTGAAATGTATGAAAATGAGCCTCCTTATCCTGAGAGGAACACTACTAGGTGAGATTTCACCTCATTACTAAATCTAGAGTAGATTAAAGTAGGAGGTTTTGGTCCCAGCGCCCTTCCTGTTTGTTGCTACGGTTACCTGCTGCTGCGTTTGGCGCGGGCTCGTGCGTAAAAGGCCTCATAGGATTTGGGTTTCAACTCTAGAGCTCTGGAGGCAAACTCCTCCGCCATGCCAAAGTCCTGCAAGCAACAACAGGGCCGACAGTCATACACAGATCCATACGCGTGGAGGCATGTAGGGCTAGTCACATACACACACACACAAATACACATACATACATGGTTTGGTATGGACACACTCTTTCTGAACATATATGTGTACAGCTGCACCAACACAAAAATATGGAAGTGTCCTCAAATATGCTGGTATGAGACTGAACACACACACACACACACTTACAGACTCTATGAAGCAATATTAATCATCCCCACCAGGGGGTGCTGCTTTTAACAGTTGCTTTTTGACAAATGTGCCACGACTGTTGAAACAATGCCAAGTCTGTTGTTCCGATCTGCCTAAATCTATCTAAATAATCTCAAGATAGACTTCCTTCTTTTACACAGGGCTGAAAAAAAATCAAAACATAAACCAAAAAAAGGGTGGTTGGGATGAAAAGTGATGATGTTTGTCAGATGTTGCCATCATTATACCTGTATCTGGAAAGACTGCTCGAACTGGGCATCACCATCCCACTAACACCCAGACTGCAGAAAATGTAAACTCTTTCCTCATCTCAATGCCTAGGTAGGATCCTACCTCACTTTTGGATTAAAATTCCAAATAAATGAATGTAAATGAGCACAAGTAATCTATAGCAGTATGGGTGGCACTGTGATATGAAAACACCTATTATATTCATAAACAGAACTCGCATAAAATGTACTTTACACTGAAATGCTGATGCATGAAACAAAACTTGCATGTGCACTGGACATATGACTAAACTTGCATATGGCTTCATTTTGCATAAAAAGGTGACACTCAAGACAAGACAAAACCACTGGCGACTAACGTTCATTTTGCGGCGGCAACGAGACAGGTTAAGCAGCAGGGAGACTTTAAGCTCGCGGAAACTCTTCAGGTCCTCGGTGAAACCTTCGCGAGGGAACTTCTTCAGTGCGTACTGATAGCGCTGGGCTGCTTCCTTCACCTTTCCTTTCTGTTAGAGCACAATATACTGATGTTAGCATGTAAAGAGTGGAACAAAGGAAGAAACAAAAGAAGGAAGGAAAGTAGGGAGGTAAAACACCAGGTGGGAAAGGGGATGGAAATTAGGAGGTAGGCAGTTACGTAGGTAAAAAGCAAGGTAGGATGAAGGGATGGAAATAAACAAAAGGCATGTAGGAAGGAATGAGGGAAGAAGAAAGGCAAGACTCACATAAGTAGACAAGTAACAAGGGTGGAAGGTAGGTAGGTTTGCAGGTAGGTAGGATGGCAGTTAAGAAGGAAGAAAGAAAACCGCGTAAGATGGTAGGGAGGTAAGATGGTAGGTAAAGGAAAGATGGAAGTAGTGAATTGGGTAAAAAGAAAAGACCAAAGGAATAAAAGGTAGGAAAGAAGGTGGTAGATTGAAAGATGAGAAGGTTGGGAGGAAGGAATGAATATACGAGAGAAAGAAATATAGGTAGGAAGGAAGGAAAAAGGAAGGTTGCAAGCAAGGCATATAAGGTAAGAAAGACAAAAGGGGTAGAAGAACAAGGGGAAGGATGTTCTAAAGAGGGAGGAATGAGAACAGAAGAAAATAGAATTAAGTAAGAAGGAATGATAGAAGGGAGGTAGGTTGGTCGGTCAGGGAAAGATGTAAGGAGTGTAGGTAGGTAGGGAGGTACAAGTTTGGTAGAAAGAAAAGAACAAAGGGTGAATGGTTGGAAGGAAGGTTGATGGAAAGAGACTGGAAAGATGAAGTGTATGTAGAAAGGATGTAAGGAAGTAGTGAGGTTGCAAGAATGAAGGGAAGGGAGAAAGTTACAAAGGTATGTGGGTAGGTAGGAATGGAGGAAAGATAAAGAGATAGGAAAGGGGAAAGACAGATGCAAGGTGGGTATATGTAGGTAAGAATGAAAAACAACTGAGGTAGGTTGGAAGGTAGAAAGGAAGATGGGTAGTTCTGGGAAAGATGAAAGGAGTGGAGGTAGGAAGAAGGGAATGTGGGCAGACAGGAAGGTAAGAAGGAAGGAAGACAGAAATGTGGGTAGGAAGGAAAGATGATAGGTAGGGGAAATAGAAATGGAGAAGATATAAATAAAGGAAAAAAGGAAGATATAAAGAAAGGTGGGCAGATAGAAAGGTAAGCAGATATGAAGTTAGGAGAGAAAGAAAGGTAGGCAGGTATGCTGACAGACAGAAAGGCAGAAAAGGTGGGTAGAGAGAAGGGAAGGAAGTTAAAAAGAAAGATGGCTGGGTAGCTAGAAAGAAAGGGGAAAGGAAAGATGTATAAGATGGAAGAACAGAAGGGAAGTAGGTTGGTAGTAGGCAAGATGAAAGGTAGGTAGAAAGAAGCACAAAGGAAGGAAGGAATAAAGGTTGGTAGGTAGGTAGAACGACAGTGGGAAGGTACCAACAAATGAACTACGCATAAGTACGTGTGCCTACAAACTCTTCATTTCAAATTACACTTCATTTACAAATTACGATTCATTTCATAATAGTAGCTTTAACTCCTCAACCACACAACTGTAAGATACTTAATGATCCAAACTACAGCATCATCAATTATTATTGAATGTTTGGAGAGAGACTGACCTTGTAGAATCCATCTCCTTCCTCAATCAGCTTGCTCAGGAGGACAATCATGATGTCTGGCTTGGAGGTGGCCATGGCCCATGTTGCTGGACCTATAGCAAACAGGAAGTGTGGGAATTCAGACAGCTGCTAACATGATCAAGCAACTTGACTTGAGAACACACAGGTTATTCAAGAGTGAAAGACACGACATCTTTAGATCACTGTCTCTGGAATATAAGAGAACAAATCCATATTGTCAGTGGTTCTTAGTCTTGGTTGTAGAGTGCCATGGACTCTATCAAGTGACATGTTGCTTGCGTCTCTTGTAGTTTGTCACTTGCCTTGGGTATGCAGTGACGACTAAAGTTGTTGGTTCGGGGCATGGCATGTCCAGCATTTGTTGTAGCTCCAAAGAGTAGCCAAAATGTAAATAGTTCTTAGGCAATTAAAGGGGAAGCCATGGCCTAATGGTTAGAGAAGCAGTTTTGGGACCAAAAAGGTTGCTGGTTTGATTCCCTGGACCAGCAGGAATGGCTGAAATGCCCTTGAGCAAGGCACCTAACCCCCAAGTGCTCCAGGTATGTTGTAGGTTGCTCTGGATAAGAGTGTCTGCTAAAATGCCATAAATGTAATGTAATATAATGTTTGTTGATTTCCCTTCCACTAACACACCTGACGTTAGTTCAAACCCAGAATGAAAACCACTGAAGAACAGAAACTCCATACAGCAATACACAAACAGTATAAACAAAGTTTCAGTAGTCCAGCAACAAAAGAAAGACAATGACTGATCACACAACCAAAATACAGGATGCACAACACATTCCCCGAGCTGTGCTTCCAGGGGTCAGGAATACAGTGAATGGAGGGGGCTGAATCTCCGAATATAGAATAATATACAAATCAGGAACTGCCTCCATGCTTTCCAACCCTCCCAACCCCACTCCTATCTATGCTAACAAGTATGGCACACAATGTGATCCTAAAATAGTCATCCACATTCATGGATGATCCCAAAGTTGAGGCATTCATCCACCAACACTGGGGAACTGTCGATGTACCAGAACTCGGTTAGTGATATTGCTTACTGCAATAGCACACCTGTATGGCACTGCAGGTAATGCAAGCACAGGTAACCTCTGAGAATCTATCTTGCATTTGTTGCAGGAAGATGGGTGGCATTTGCATTGGCATATTCTCAGTAGCACGTACCACAACACTGAAGATTTGCTTCAACACTTAAATTAGCTGGCTGGTGTGCAAATTATTCCCCAAATAATTTGCATTGTGAGATCACAAACTCTATTTTACACATTGGTACTGAGAAGGTCTTTGATTTACAAATAAACTGAAACAAGACAGATCAAGCAGACACAGCAGAAAGCACTGCAAGCCATGCAACAAATGAGTCATGGAGTTGGTGAACACTAGACATTTCCTGAAGCATTCGTTTTGCGTAGAGAAACAATCCATCACCATCATTCATGCGTTTCCAGACATGCACTCATGCAGATGTGCCTTCAGGCTACAGCTGACCAATCCAAAGATCCAGCTTAGTTGCCTATGAATCAAATCTCTGCTTAGTAACCTTTGCTGTCTGCCATTATCCCAGTTTAGCAACTTCACAGGTTCACCAGCATTTCCTGTGAACAGACTGGGATATGGTCAAAACGTATGACTGGGGAAGATATTAGTTAAATGGTAGCTGGCTAGTCTCAATTGCTTAACACAGGATTGAAGAGAAAATTAATCAATACCTTCTGACCAATCACAATCCACAACCTTTTCTACTTGAACAGTTTCCTGATATCCAAAAACCAAAAATCGATCTCTTGTGGTAGTCACTTAACTTGATGACTCCAGCTTCCGTTTCTATGGTAACCAAGTGTGGGCAGGGCTTGGGATTGGTCTGTTATCTTGGCAGGCATCATCACAGCATACATAAGACAGCATGGTCACTTTCCTAAACGATGGACTGATTTGTGCTTTGGACCATGAGCTTTCACGAAGACACCACATACAAGGAGACCATCAAAGAAGAGTACTGAAGTGGAGTGGATCACACGGATACAAATAATGGTTGGAAATGGCAGATGAGGGCGCACACAGGTGAGGAAGGGCTTTACCTCGGGCCCTGCTGGGGAGGGTCTGACATCCTGCTTACGGAGAGAGAGAGAGAGGGGGAGGGAGGTGAAGGGGAGGTTATACAAGCGACAGGGAGACAGGTGAGTGGGGTGAACGAATCACCACAGGGTTAGAGGTCCATGTCGGCCCAGAGAGTGGGATAAGCAAGATTCAGAAAGAAAGTGATACAGAACCAAGTGAGAGGTGTGAAAAGGCATGAGATGAGAGAAGAAAAGCAGCAAACGCATAGCAGGGTTAAAAGCAGCAGGAGCAGCATTAGTGGCCTCTCTCAGTACACACTGATGGACTGACCGCCGCTATGTCGGTGCCTTTCGCTGAAATTAAACACTGGGGTTTGGTAACATTTGTACTGTAACATTTATATAATGTTTTCAAAACATTCATTTACTTCACCAGATCTCTCTAAGTAAAGACACTGCATGAAATAAGTTCATACAGACACACCACTGCACTAACGTCCAGCTTCTTTTAAGTTCTGATGATAAATGTTAATATAGTGGCAAGCAGCGATTAAGGGACCAAGCACTTTCTGGCCCCACAAGTTCGTAATGGAAGAAGACCAGAAGCCAATCGGACCATCAGCGATTGTTCAAAAAGAGATGAAGTCCATTTGAAGGCAAACGTCAAGCTGTTGCCGAGTTAGCTGGGGAAGTTGTGGTGTAATCAAGTCAAGTCAAGTCAAGTTTATTTGTATAGCGCTTTTAACAATAAACATTGTCGCAAAGCAGCTTCACATAATCTATGGTGTAATGGTTGGAGAAGCAGCTTTGGGACCAAAAGATCACTGGTTTGATTTCCTGGACCAGCAGGAATGGCTGAAGTGCCCTTGAGCAAGGCATCTAACCCCCAGTTGCTGGATAAGAGTGTCTGTTAAATGTCATTAATATAATTAATTTGCACAAATTGTTACTCTCACTGAGGTTCTTTCTACCTTCTTCTTCTTATTATTATTATTCACCAAACGTTTTTTTTTAGGACGCCATTTCTCCCTCAGTTTTCAAATCAATCACCACCAAATTTCACATGAAGAATACCTCTGGGCTGGATTATATTGCTATGACTTTTGGTGCGGGCGGCACGGTGGTGTAGTGGTTAGCGCTGTCGCCTCACAGCAAGAAGGTCCAGGTTCAAGTCCCGTGGCCGGCGAGGGCCTTTCTGTGTGGAGTTTGCATGTTCTCCCCGTGTCCGTGTGGGTTTCCTCCGGGTGCTC
>JAPFFA010000008.1:3305895-3316798 GCA_026153275.1 Sciades herzbergii | reverse complement strand
CCCAGAGGTATTCTTCATGTGAAATTTGGTGATGATTGGTTGAAAACTGAGGGAGAAATAGTGTCCTAAAAACATTACAATAATAACAACAACAACAACAACAACAAGATAGATACTGTGACTAAAATCACAGTGATTTGCGCTAGCTCTTACAAACCGGGACGTCTGGTCACCGTACCCTACAGATTCGGAATGGTAAGAGATAGAGAATGATGTTTAGCGAGGGAAAAAAAAAAATCCCATTTTTCACGGATCATTCTGGTTCAGTGATCCAGATCAGCACCAAAAGTCATAGCAACGTAATTTAGCCCAGCGTTATTCTTCATGTTAAATTTAGTGATGATTGGTTGAAAACTGAGGGAGAAATAGTGTCCTAAAAAATGTTAGGATAATAATAATAAAGTAGAACAATCCTGAGTGAGAGTCACAATTTGCGCTACTGCTGCTAGCAAAAATTAAAAATAGAAAAAGTTTCAGTACATCAGTTAACAAGCCTCACCAAACACCGACACATTCCATTTCCATCATTTCATTTTCAGGAAAATTTATCAGCAATTTTTTTTCCAGATTTCCCTCTGTGTGTTTAAGTTATAAATGTCACTTCTTGTTAATTGTTTGGGGATAATTATAGTTTAAACAGAGCAATGAGGCTGAAAAAAAAAATCATAAAGTTTGCTCATTTTCAGTAACCACTTTATCCTGGTCCGGAGACCATCCTAGGAAAACTGGGCATGAGGTGGAAATATATAGTCTGGATGGGATGCTAGTCTGTCAGGGCACCACATAAACACTCATTCACACCGAGGGGCAATTTAACACACCCAGTCTACTGACTAGCATGTTTTCGGAGGGACCTGGAAAACTTTGCAGAAACCAATATGGAAACGGGGAAAACGTACACAATTCTGTACAGACAGGAACCTGAGCTCAGGATCGAAACGAGGATTGAATCGTTACTTTGAACCTTTGCACATGTTCAAATGCATACAACAACTGCTAAGCCTCGGACATGATAATCCTGTCCTGGAGAATCTGCACTGATGTTGTAACACAGTCTAAAAGTCCTAAGGATCGGAATCTCGAACTTAAACCAGATCTTGCCTCATAAATCATTGCGGCCACATTGTAGTCTCTTAGACAAATTTTCTGATCCAAATCAAATCTTTTTTTTTATTATTATTTTTTAATTTACACCCCTAATGAATGGATCATGGTACAATTTCCTGTTTTGTAGGTCAGTGGTTGTCGCTGTTGGAGGTCGGGAGAGAGTTCATCTGCACCATGAGCTGTATGTAAACAGCTGGGGATGATCAGAGGTTAGCTCAGACTGGTGTTGATGGAGTGGGCAAGGGGGAGAAGACAAAAAAAAAAAGCAGAGGAGGAATGAGAGAGAAAGAAAGATAAAAAAAAAAGACCTTAGTACATATCCAAAAATAAAGTTTAGGAGCTGGTTTGAGTCGCATGGCGAAGACAGGAGCATGATGAGAGGGTGCCGGTCACCAGAAGAAAAAAAAAAAAAAAACCTGGAAGATGGAGCAACTAACCGGTGGTTTCGAAGAAAGAAAAAAAACCCAGAGAGAGCACTGAGAGGAGAAAAAAAAAAAAAAGCAACAACAAAGCTCTGACAAACACGCCAAACAGCATCTTGGCTCTTTGAACAGGAATTAGAGAGAGACAGACAGAAAATGTGGCTTTGTTATTGGGTTCTTTTTAAAACCATATAACGCGGCACACTCGAGGTTCCTTCAGACTTGCCATTGAAGGGACTTTCCGAGATTTCAGACGGCGGTACTAATTAAAAACCTGTCATAATGAATCGTCCAAGACCAAAAGGATAATCAGATCTTTTCGAACTAACCGGCCGCACATTCGCGTAACTGTTTATTTGGGTTTATTATCCATCCATCAGCTTGCCAGTTGAACGGCTATACTCTGCTTGACTCATGGCCTGACTACGGCACATCTAAACACATCCAGATGAGCTTGGTTTATTAAAAAACTTAAGAAGAGCAGGTCTGAAAATGTCACTTTAACCAAAGTTACACTTATGCCGAGGAAGAGAAATGAAACCAAGGCTCTTTGAGAGCCACAGCGCCTGGTACCAATCAGAGAATATACACTCTGGACTTCTTTCTGTAACCATCAAAACCATTACTACTGCAAAAACTTCTTAATTAAGAAGGATTTTTGAGCAGCCACATCTACAGAGTGTCCCCATCACTCCTTCGGGAGGCCATGTTGCATCGTGTGTTCAGGGAGATTCTCCTCTGTGAACAGCAGATAGATGACGAATACAGGCAAAATTATCCGCTCTACTAGTTAGCATCAGAAACACCTTGAAGTCCATTGACATCACGTCAAAATTTCCCGTCTTTAATTTGTAACACTTTGTCTAAACTCCTTAATGTCCTCACCTCTTTCTTCTTCTTCTTCTTCATCTTTTGGCTCACAGTCCTCCACATCCACATCAACTTCTTCCTCCTCATTTTCATCATCGTTGGCATCATCGTTATTGTTCTCGCCATTGTGGTCACCATTGTTGTCGTCTTCCTCTGCAACTTCCTCATCCTGGTCCTCTCCTGCTTGCCCCCACTCTTCCTGCTGGTACTCCTTTGTCTCGCTGTCTCCAGCATCTCCTACCATCCCTTGAGCTCCTCTCGGCCTGGTGCAGCAGCTTGGCTGCAGGAGCGACTGATCCGAAGCACTGAGGCTGGAGGAACATGCCCTAGACGCGCAACACAGCCGAGACATCCAGCGGCGCAGCAGAGCAGAGGACGAGAACCTGGTCCTCTCGTACGGCCGAGGCCTCTTCCTCCTCAGCCATGCGGTCCGAGTGCACACCTTCCTCATGTCCATTGCAATGATACTTTGTCTCCTCCTCCCCTTCCAGCGCAGAGCCGGAGAGATAGCACTGAGGAGAATGAGCTGGTTCGTTCTAGCTCTGCTCCCTTTGGCCTTCTGGGAGGAGGAGGAGGTGCTTTCGGGAGCGAGCTGGCCCCGGAGAGAAAACCGCTGGCTCAGACTTCAACAAGAATCATGGGCAGTCTGCAGGCCCTGGACTCCAGAGCCCACAAAGGGTAGAGCGAGAAAGAGAGAGAGCGAGCTGCGAGAAAACCACAAATTCTGAACTCTCTGGAAAAAAAAAAAAAACTGGAAGAAGGAGGCAAACACGCCTACAGAGCGATGAGGCCAAGAGAGAAGTTAAAGTGCCTTGGACAGAGTGTGAGGGGTCAGACTTACCGAAAGAGTGCATGTCCAGGTCAAGAATCCTGGCATAGTGTGAAGTCAGTTTCAGGGAAGCAAGTTCCATGTGAAAGTTTTCCAAAAAAAAAAAACAGGGTGATTTCCATGAGCACGGGACAAGACAGGAAGCAGAGGTACAGTGGAGAAGAATCACAGAGAGAGAGAGAGAGAGAGAGAGAGAGAGAGAGAGAGAGAGAGCAAGTGAGGGAGAGGGGGTAGAGAGGGAAACACATATGGAAATGTTTAAGAGAAGCGTGTTAGGCCAAGCATGGGGGTCGTGTTACGTTGCCAGACGATCTAAACCCTGGGGTCAGGGTCGACTCTCACTGAACCATCATGTCCCTGGACAGGGGGATGCAGCAGGAATGGAGAACATATTTGGTCACCAGAAATTTGGAGTTTCACCACACCAAGACTTTCAAGACTCGAGATCCCGTAAGGTGACTACACACAGGTTTCTGAATTTCTCAATAAAAAAATAAGCCCTAGTTAAGTTTTTACACTTTCATTACTAAACCAAGAAGCACTTGGTTTAAAACAAATGACATGAAATTTTACAGAGTGTTTGAGGTTAGCAAGAAAAAGAAAAAAAAAAACAAAAAAAAACAAACCAAGGGTTTGCAAGTCAGCCTGTGGTCAAATGCCGTCTCTGCCTGGATTATAGGGAAAGACAAAAAAGCCCAGTGTGCAATGAAAAACAAGATGAAGAATAAAGAAAGTGAGCACTTAACACCAATGTTGAGGGTCTGAAGAGGAAACCAGGCAAGAAAGGGAGGAGGAAAATGAGGGAAACAAATAAGAAAACAAACAAGCAAAAAAAACCCATCAGGTATCAGAGCAGGATAGAGGCGCAGAACCAGTGCCAGAAAAAAACAGAACGCTTCCTTCTGCCTCATGCTGACTGTACAGCAGGAAAAAAAAAAGGGCATCAGTTTGGGATGGAGCCATGAAAAGAGCAGTGTCTTAATATCCTATGAAAATGACAAAGAAAATAATTCCCGAGTGGCCGGCAAGCGGAGGTGGTGCTCAGTGATAAAAACGGACCGGGAAAGTTATTTCAGTCTTTTCCTCTAATCACACAATTACAGATGTATCAAGCGGCATTAACCACCATGCTAATGAACCTCATCAGTGAAAACATCTTCACTGAACGTTCTCAAGACCAAAATGGACACATCTTAACTCATGCCCAAAATATGCAAAGGAATGCGTACACGCTGAGGTCTGAGAGGTTGTCCAGGTGCTAAGGTAGCGAGTGATGAACTGCACAGATGTAGGAATAAACAGAACAGATTGGCCATGTGTCTGAAATGGTGTCCTATGGGTGCATTATGGGTAATCTGTACCTGTAATCACTAAACTATTGCAGTGGGACGGAACTCACACACACACTGGATTTTCTCCACTTTGCTTCCGGACTTCAAAACTTAATAAATATTACATTCCAGGCATTTAGCAGACACTCTTATTCAGATCAGTTTACAACATACCCAGAGCAGCTGGAGGTTAGATATCTTGCTAAAGAGCACTTCAGCCATTCCTGCTGGTCCAGGGAATTGAACTGACAACCTTCTGGTCCCAAAGGTGCTTCTCTAACCATTAGGCCATGGCTTCCCCAGCTCATTATACTATAGTAAACAAGGTAAAGTTCTACATTGGAGACTGAAACAGATTGAGAGCCAGATTCAGACTGGGCATAAAATCCAGAAAAAACATCAGTCTACCTCAGGGACGGATCCAAACTGATGCATGTGCATTGGTCAGAAATATATGTGCACCACTTGGCATCGGTCATGGGGCGTTTGTTTACTTTACCACTAGCCGGCTACATGGGCTATAGCCACGCTCAACCAACAGACCAATGGTTTAGGAGCCGACCACTTGTGGTATGCGGTGCTTACCTGACCTAATTACCTAGATTCTCACGATGCTTTGTATAGCATGACCTGAGACAAAGAATCTAGGTCAAACCAATAAAATGCTCCAGAAAGCGGTCGAAATGATGGGCCGAGCTGCAGTCATAGCGGGCCGTGCCTGGGTCATTTCGAAAGGTCTCAGGGAGCGGGAGATGCCTGTAAAGTTTGACGGGGCTACGGCTTTCAGTGGCTGAGTTCTGAAATGTTAAATCCCTGCGTGTGCGCACGGCTGGAGCCAGGGGTCATATTAAAGTTTTCGGCGAGCCACACTTGCGTGGGGGGTTCAGGGGCAAATAACCCCCTAACGCGGTCATCGTAGCAGGCCATGGCTGCCCTCTTTGGAAAAGGGCTCAGAGTGCTCTACACCCCTGTGAAAATCCATAGCGATCTGGGAAAATATTTTTGCAAATGTTCATCTGTCAGATTCTTGGGCTGGATCTGTCCCTGCTACCTTGGGTCCATTTCAACATGTACAAATAAGACAATAATAAATCAGAATAACTTCGAAACGGAGGCTCTTTTTGAAACCAAGATCACTCTGAAGTACAGGAGTCAAATGCTCAGAGTGAGAACTTGACCAAGGATGCCGTCACATCCATGTGAACGGAACCCTGGTGTGTTCGCCACCTCAGGGCGGTTCTTTAGTCAAGTGAGAACAGAGCTCAGGTCCAAAAGCATCCGAGAAGGTCTCGATCTGTTACCAAGTGAATTCTAATGAGAAAGTAATTTGACTCTGAATCAACTCGCTGCAGGAAGTGAATCAATCAGATACCACGTGTCTTGAATTGCAGCATTTGATTTGTAAACTGAGCCAAAGGACAGAACTGGAGCGCCACAGAAATGCCACGTGTTCCAGAGATTTGGACCCATTATGCCAGCGGGAGATGTTTGGTGCCATTCGGACATGTTCTTTGGTGCCGTTTAACTTTTATTTTGCTTTTTAGCCATGCTTGCCATTTCTAGATGTCGTCTGCCATTTCTAGAGCCATTTATTACCAGTGGGAGAGGTCTGGTGCCATTCGGAGATGGTTGGATAACCTTACACAGAATTTTACTGGTTGAAGATAACGTCTTCAGATTCTGGATGCTTATGGACAAGCACTCGGGGCATCTCAGAGAGCAGCAATGGAACTGATCTCACTATTTCCTTTGAAGATATGAATATTTGTGTGAAATTTGTTTTTGGAACTTTCCTCTGAAAAGTATTACCCAGAGTAATTAAAAACAAATTATTCGGAAAAACTGCAAATTCTTAAAGCACAGACTTTCTACTTTCATATGACCCATTAACCACTACCGGTTAAACTAGTTGTTTATATTGAATAAGACATAGAGGACACTTTTCCATGGAATAAAAACGTGTTCTATTCCCTTCTAGTGTGTTTCATAGCACACAATATTGTTAGCATATTGCTTATCCTACGTGTATTATGCCACTCTACTCAATGGAGAATGTGCGCTGAATATGGTTTTCGATATTGCATGGTTGTCAGGACAGCATGATGTCACGCGTCAGAGCTGATGTGAATATCCAATGAGAAACTTTTCAGCTGCGCATGCACAGAAGCATTTCTTCATTCGCCGGGAAAGACCTGAAAGGCTCCCAAAACTTCATTAGATATTCTTTATGCATATTTACAAGAGAAAAACATACCAATGGACATCGAAAAACTGGAAAAGAGACACGTCGGAAATGTAAAAACATCTGTACTCTTGAGTGACTGACAGTTTGTAAAAAACATGGCCACCAGGTTTACTTCATTAAATCCGGAAGATTTTGAGAGAATTTTGAAAGAGCAAGACGCGTTGAACACCCGAAAGAAATGTGTATATATAATAATAATAATAATAATAATAATAATAATAAAAAATATCGGCTGGCTTTTTTTCATGGTCTATCAGATATATTCCATTCATCTTTGGCTCATTCAAAAGCATGCTAGCTGAATGGAATACATTTGATACAGGGACAGATCCAGCCCAAGAATCTGACAGATGCACATTTGCAGAAATATTTTCACTAATTTTACCATATCGCTATGGATTTTCACAGGGGCATAGAGCACGCCGAGCCCTTTCTGAAGAAATTATGACAGCAGATCGGCCCGTTATTCGCTCCTGAACCCCCTGTGAGAGCACGGCTGGCCGAAAACTTTAATATGAGCCATAACTCCAGCCGCACATACATGTAGGGATTTAAAAGTTCATAACTCTGCCACCAAAAGTCGTAGCCCTGCCAAACATTACAGACACCTCCCTCTCCCTGAGACCTTTTGAAAAACCCCACGCATGGCCCACTATGATCGCTGTTCGGCCAATTATTCATGCTGAATTTCGACCTCTTTCTGGAGCATTTTACTGGTTTAACCTAGATTCTTTGTCTCAGGTCATGCTATACAAAGCATCGTGGGAATACAGGTAATTAGGTCAGGTAAGCATCACTGCTTCCCGCAGGTGGTCGGATCCTGAACCGTTGGTCTGTTGGTTGAGCGTGGCTATAGCCCATGTAGCCGGCTAGCAGTAATGTAAACAAACGCCCCGTGACTGATGACAAGTGGTGCATATATTTCTGACCAACGCACATGCAGCGGTTGCATCGTTCTGGATCCGTCCCTGTCTGATATACCATTCAACGCCAGCCAAGATTATTTATCCATCTAATGATTCATTTAGTATTAGCTTGTGATCTCCATTCTAATTTTTCCATCACCTTATTTCTCACCAATCAGTGAAAGAGGACATTTTCAGCCGTACACGCCCCTTTTTGCTTTCTTAGCTTGTTTCATTAGGCATAACACCAAACCAAACGCATCAGAAGAATCCAATCAATCTCACTGTGATTCAGACTCAGCAACCAGGCGAACAGGTGTGAACGTGGCATAAAACAAAGAACGAGAGCACCGTTTCAAAACTCAAACCATATACTGTAAGATTCGGAGGCTAAAATAATGACCATGATCCAGACGGATATTGTTTCTAGTCCTCAGGGCTTTAGCACTTTGGCAAAACTCATGTCACGTCACCTCCTGCAGCTAAAGCAATCCCAAAACATTCCTCTGGAGCAAACTGTTCATCAGGAAGTGTGTTGCGTTTATTAGTATTTAATCAGCACATGAGCTGACGTCAGTCACACATCATACACACGGAGAGCTGGAACGCAGCTGAGCTGCAGTTTTCCTACAGTAACATCGTTTAGAAACCCTGCCTTTTCACCAAACGCGGCGTACATGCAGGAATGCGAGCTGCTCGCCGTATTTATATCCATCATAGTTAACGGTCAAAGCCGAGAGCTTGGAGTATGACTGTTAAAAGAATTCAGGGCATGTTATTTTGGCAAGAAGAAAAATAAATAAATCAAAGCGCAGAGGCATTTACGGTTTCCATGTGGACATTTTTAGAGGGCACTTCGTTCTTTTTTTCAGTAAATCAACCACAGAGAAACAAAACAGAGAAAAACACAAGGTTTCCAGTTTCCATCAGAGAGTTTAGCAAAAAAATATAAATAGTGTAACTCTGTGCATCATTATGACATTATAATATTTTTAGAAGTAAGAGTATTTATTTCTTAATTCCGAAATATGTCAAAATATTTTTAAGGCTTGTAATGAAAAGGAATATATGTGTGTGTGTGTGTGTGTGTGTGTGTGTGTGTGTGTGTGTGTGTGTGTGTGTGTGTGAGAGCGCACACGCCTTGGAAAACCCTCCACATAATAACGGAGCTCTGAAACATGTTTCTCATTTGCACGTTTCTGAAACAGACGTAAAGTCGGCATATCAGGTGAAAATTCAAATTCAGTCCAAATTGCTTGAAACTGGTCTAACTGAATTCAGAACTGAACGCAGGACAACAGACTTTTTTTTACAGAATTAAAATGTTTATCTGTTCTTCAGATATTACAAATCAAAGATTGAAAAACGGCGTAATTTTTAGAAAACGGCCGTAATATTCTGTCTGAGGGTCACATGGTCCAAAATGGGCCTCATTAACCAATGAGATCAAATGATTTTTCTTCATAACTTTTCTATTTTTCAAGATATTTACATGGAAATTGGCAGAAACATAGACGGTTGTATACTGAATACAAAGTTTGAAAAATTAGTAAAAACAAATTATGCAAGTTAGCACTTATTGTGTCTATATAAAGAATTGATTATACTAACTAGATAAAAACGTTAAATTGGTACACTCAATAAAAAAGTAATAAAAGATTATTTCTAATCCCCTCTTTGTGCTCTGCAGGCCTTTGTATTTCTTAGTCAGGCCTACTGGTGTTTATATGAAAGAATATAAATTATTCTTTTGATTAATATTCACAGCTTTCAAGGAGAACCTCGAAAAAACTGTCTGATCCACATCCAATAAACAATTCACATTAACTCAACTGAAATCGACACTCGTGTTTCTGACTTCCGGTTTTTTTACAATCTCATTCCGACCACTAAGATCTCAATATTTTTCATCACAACAACTCCAGTTATATTCTAAAATACTTATTTAGTTACAGGAATCAGTTTGATTTGAAAAAATAAGTAGGTAAAGCTATGAAAACTCACTTCAAAGTCTTCAGTGAATCTGAACATCAAAACTAGCAGAGGGAAAATGTTGCTGAATCCTTCATCAGAAACAGAGAGAGTGAGAGAACATCCCTATAAAAGTGATCTGATTGACATTCATGAGTAATCAGAAGAGAGAGAGAGAGAGAGAGAGCCTGACCACTTTCCCGTGACTCAAAAAGAAAAGCGCCGGCAGTTTCCCGACGTCCCGCGAGCAGAGTTTTTACTCTGTTGTACTGACTTCAACCTGCCGTTACTCCCAAAGTACTGAACAGATCTTAACCAGATACATTTCTTTGGAAAGAGAGATTATAAGCTTTTTAATGATACAAAATATTCAAGAGTTAAACAATGACAGATTTGGAAACTTAAATGAGCGTCTGCATGGACAATTTTCACAGCACAGCCAGCGACAGTCTGATCTACTGACCACCCGATACATCAGTCTCACTGCGACACGCAACAATCCAACAACTTGACCAAAGCGTAATCTTCGCTGTGTATGGAAGTCACACGTCATGTGATTTAATTTTAGACGTCTTTAGACACACCCACTGCTTTTAACATCGTCACCTGCCAATTCCTGCCCACATGCTTCCTCCTGAATCCAGCCAACCGCATCGTTTCAACCGGCTGCTTATCCCGTGTGTTACGACCCGGCTCAAGACCATAACAAAAGAGGAGGGGACGTGTCTTTAAATTAGAAGACTCAAGGATTTATTGGAACGAAACTTGGTGCTCGTCTTACAAAAATGACATCACCGCTGGAAATTATACCTTATAAAACTAGACATGTTCAATAGTTTACTGTCTAAATTGTATTTTAACATGAGCCCGGGAACATGCTCTATTTAGCCAGGAAAGTTTGGCTCTTTGAGTTCGCCATTACACGAACGCATCCCTGGGAAGTTACTGTTAATTCAAAGGAAGTGACGTTGTATGTGCAACGCTTGAAAGTTCACGGCATTTCAGGCTTCGTCTGCTTTACAATACGCAGCATGTTTTTAACAATTTTTTTTATTCCAAAACCAAAGCGTGTCTCCTAAGAGGTGTGTCGTTCAAGGCAGTTCAAGTGTAGCTGATAAAAAAAAAAAAAAAGCGGAATTTCGATCCGGGGCGGCACGGTGGTGTAGTGGTTAGCGCTCTCGCCTCACAGCAAGAAGGTCCGGGTTCGATCCCCGTGGCCGGCG
>JAPFFA010000008.1:3281297-3298718 GCA_026153275.1 Sciades herzbergii | reverse complement strand
AGGTGAAGGAGGCGTGGCCTTTGGATCAGTCTTAATGAAAGAGGTGATGGAGGCGTGGCCTTTGGATCAGTCTTAATCAAAGAGGTGACGGAGGCGTGGCCTTTGGATCAGTCTTAATGAAAGAGGTGATGGAGGCGTGGCCTTTATATCTGCCAGTCTCTTAATGAAGGCGGCATGGCCGCTATCTGTGAGACATTATAAAGTCACTATTTATTTCAGCTCTGATGCAAATGTAACCTGCTAGAAACATGCTGTGTGTGCGTGTGTGTGTGTCAAAGAAAAAAAAAGTAAGAGTGAGATTGTGGACTGTGTTGACGTCAAAGACATTTCTCTGGCCTTTCCGCCCTCTCGGGTCCTTTCCTTCCTTCTACACTACCCTTTTTCCTTTTCACACTCCCTCTCTCTGTAGCACACACACACACACAGCAGGATCTGGAGTGATGGACGAAGGGTCAGTGTCTCACTGCTACTGCAGTTGCACTGCGTCATGTGATGGCGTCAGACAGGAAGTGGCCGTGCTGAGACTGTTCGGCCAGCCAGCGACAGATGGCAGCAGCAGGAGGAGAGTAAATACAGAAACTCATGAATGGAGTACACACACACACACACACACACACCTTTCTGAACCTGAAGTACCTTAATTAAACAAACTCCCAAGAATCATTGCTGTTTTCTTTTCCTCAGATCAGCTGCTACATAAACACGCGACACTTAGCTTTAAACTTGGTAGATTTTAAATCCATGCTAGTCGTAATCTTTAGAGATTTCAGCCCTGTGTAGATTCTTGCTGGCCTTTGATTTGTCAGCTTTGTTCCTTGTAGATTTCAGGTCTACGCTACCATTGCACCTTCTGTGTCTCAGCCTTAAACTTTGTAGACTTTAATTTAAGCTCGCACTAAAGTTTGTGGAACTGTAACAGAGTTCAGCTCTATGCTAGGTTTATACTTTTCCCAATGGTAAAGTCAGGTTGATTTATAGTACATTCTACTTATAAACATTTAGATAAAACTAACAACATTTCTATCAAATATATACCTTTGCGTTTAACTTATAACTACAGGACACGTTTTCAGTTTCTCGGATTTTTTTTTTTTCCATAAATTGCTATTTAACAGCTCATTTTAGACCGAAAACAAATATTTCAGTCAGACTATCATGCAGCATTGTCTCAGTATAATAACTAATAATCAGGTTCTGGAGTGAGGATGTGAGATAAGATGATGTTTAAAGCTGCAAGAAGGAGAAAATCCCGACTCGGGAGGGAAGAAAAGAAAAGATCAAAAAGAGTATGAATCAAATCTCACCACTTTCAACCAAAATCAAATCCCCTTTCAGACCCTCTCACGCTGATGTACGTCCAAACTAAAACTGAGGATTATTCTCAGAAAGACGACGCTCACAGCTCAGATTCAGTATCCGACTGCAACGAGATTTAGATGTGAAATAAGAGAGAGGCAGGAGGAGATTTGTTCCGATTTTTCCATCAGAGCAGCTCCATATCCACACCGTCTCTACTGTTAAAAATAGAGCCGTGCGTTTGTGTGTGTGGGGACGTTATCTTAATTTGAAAGATCGATGAAAGCCGACATACTGAAACCCATAAACCCATAATACGCTGATGCGTGTCCAGTGGGAGCTCTGCGCTAAACTACAGTCCCCTAATTTGCCATGTGCTGCTCAGCTAATCAAACCAGCCGATTATAAAATGTGCACATAAACCAGATCTGTGTCCCTGAAACCAGAGACGGGGGAAAAAAAAAAAAAAAAAGAGGAGGATGTGCAAGTTCTCTCCACTGTTCAAGCCTCAAGGTCAACATCTTCCTCATGTTCTTGCATAAAGTGGTGAGAATAAACATGTAAACATCTATATTAAAAAAAAAACCCCGCAAATCTTTTATCCTGTATTCTTCTTCATAGGTGTGGCTCCTATACAGGAAGCTATTCAAGAACCCAGGAACTGTGTGTGTTTCTACTGGAGGAACCACTTCCAGGAACCTTTGGAGGTTCTGCTCCAGAGTTGGTACTCCTCTACATCTCTGTAGCTTTCATTCAAAACACCTCAGCTCAATTCTGATTCGTCCGAAGGTGTTGATCAATTTTCTCCAACAGTAGCCCTGCATAGAGGATTACTGTAAATTCATGGACTCACTCTAATATGGTATGGTTTCTATGGTAGCCACGTATTCACAGGGACTTGTACAGTGGAAACACCACAAATAGATTAAAAACATGTGCGTAATCATTGATACGATAATGATTTCTGTCCTGAAACAACAAACTCATCCAGTCCTCATATTACATCACACTATTGGCATTTAGCAGATGCTCTGATCCAGAGCGATGTACAACGTACCCAGAGCAGCCTGGGGAGCAGTTAGGGGTTAGGTGCCTTGCTCAAGGGCACTTCGGCCATTCCTGCTGCTCCAGGAAATCAAACCAGCAACCTTCTGGTCCCAAAGCTGCTTCTTCTGGGCCATGGCTTCCCCAGCTCATTGTACTACCGTAAACAGGGTAAAGTTCTAGATTGGAGACTGAAACAGATATCCAGACCCAGACTGGGCATAAGATCCAGAAAAAGGTTAGTCTCTACCTTGTGTCTACCTTAATAACTTCAAAACTGAGGCTCTGATTGAGACCAAGATCATTAGACGTTATCATTAGAATAGATGGATCATTAGCAGTTTCCAGAACCTCAGTGGATAATGGAAGTAGCACTAAGTGAACAGCAGCATCAGCATCCTCCATGTCCATTTTCTTCAGCTTACCTTCTTCTTCAATGCATCACGCTTGTTTATCAGCATTTTCAGATCAAGCGTCGTTGGTGATCTTGTCAGATGTGGGTTTGGTTTCACCAAGATGTACAGGACTATATGAATATTGCATCCAATAGAACCTGGAAGTTCTCCAATGGCTTTTGCTTTTACTCATCATCCCTTTGAGAAGATCCTCACCATCATAGCCATAAATACAAAGAGGTGAAATCTGAAAAAGCTAGATCCATGTTATAAGTAGAGAAAACAGTCCAGAGAACAGCACGGGTGGCATATGTTCCACCTCCAGGCTCTTGGCTTTCTTCTGTAGATGGCACTGGACCAATCAGGTCATAAAATCATGTCCGTGTCTCTCAGCCTGGTCGAGTGTGGAGGACTGGAGATAATGTATACCACTGATAGTCTGGGTCACATTGTAAAAATGTCTTTGGAAGGTTCAAAATCCACAAGTTTCCATGAATCACATATTCAGAGTTGGTGACCCGAGTCAATATTTACATTCGGACGGTTACATGCATTCACTTCACCTCCAAATGAGGAGAGTTCCAGTTCTTGTGTGGTATAATTCTTTCCAGGATGATCCAGCCGTCACGGTTTTCCAAAATGGCATCTTTGGAATTCTGTATGCAATGTATGCAAGTATGCAATGTGTCTATGAAAGCCATCATTTAGGAAGATGCTTCGAATCTAGTGGTACAATCCTCGAAACAATCAACCTTTGAAGATCAAAACTACAAATCCATTGGCTCTGACGTACTGCTGCACTCCTGCAGGCACCAGTGAGCAACATAGTGGATACCTTCACAGTCTGTGGTCCAAGCTCCAGTTGATGAGCTCCATACTGTCCATTTATTCAAGCTCCTGCTCACTCATTCATCCATGGCTCTGAGTAATAAGGTCATTCTCAATGCACTTGCACCACTGATCAAGTTTCTCAACAGTACAGGCACCTGAATCTGGCCGAGAACCCTGAAGGTCACCTGTGATGAGATCGTCTGTCAATCATCTCAAATCAGGCGAATAGAGCAGGTCACTCTGAACAAACTAATAATAGTCCATCACCGGGAATCGATAAGTGGCGCACAGTCGTCGCTCCGTTTTAAATGAAGCTGCCAGGCAGACAAGAGGGAGACTGAAAATGACTCCGTGTAACAGAATATAGTTTGAAGAACAGCTGTGACATCCCGGAAAATGATTTCCTGCACCAGAGCAGTCAACATCTTCATCAACTTCTGGATCGTTATATAAACCTTTGTTTTATCTGCACTCATTAGCTATTTTATCAGGTATTTTAAAGTAACTGTAATCCAACTGTTGCACTGCACAAAGTATTGGCACCCCAGCCCATCCATTAAAGGAAGTGAACCATCACTGAGCTGATATTTGGTGGTTTATTTTCAGTCAAGCAGTGACCCTGTCAAGGTAATGTCTGATCCTGGTGAAAGTGATAACTGTAATATACTATGTTTACTGCATTAATACAGTCTGCCTGCCTATGGTGCCCGTCATCTCTGCCGATGGGGAACTCTTGCATGACGTCCGTCACGGCGCCTTTCTCGTCGCAGGGTTTGTTGTGCCTCGGACAAGACACAGCCTTTCTTAGTCTGAGCATGCTGGGCTCACAGTATGTTACTGATTTATTGATCAGTGAACCCAGGAAATGGCTGACACGTTACGGTTGAACTGCAGCTCAAACTTTGGACGAGCGCTGACTGGAACATGGGAAAGTTTTTAATCACTTTGTAACTAGCTTCATTTGTATCGTGTTAGATTTGACACTTCATTGTAGGACATTTTTCCCTTTCCTAAAGTTTTCAGTGGCTGAAATTTCAGCACACCTCTAATATCCCGTCTAATGTTCGCAAGTGTATATTACAGGCCAAAAAATTTCAACCTCTGCGATTTATTTTTTGAGCTGGGTTAAAATTAACCTCGTTCATAATTTCCAACCTAGGTAAGATTTTCCATCACTTTTTTTGTCTCTCTCTTTCTCTTCCATCCACTTCCTCTCTGTCTATACCTACCAAGTATTTCCTCTTGCCTTTCTGTCTATTCCTTTCTACCCAATTTCTTTTTTCATACTTGACCAGGACTTGAACTCAAAACCTTCTGATTCTTAACCCAACGCCTTAACCAATAGACCAGCGACAATTGGAATGAAAGGAGTGATCGAAGTCTGAAGGCTCTCAGTCATCCAAGTCATCATAATCCGTAGGTGCTAAAGAACCTTTTGGTCCCAAAGTTCAAGTCCCTGGACCAGCAGGAATGGATGAACGAATGCATTCAAAATGTTTTCACGAAGCGAAGGCACTGCATCAGCAGGAAAATCGAGTTGAGATGAGAGTGTGTCAAGTTGGAGGTAAAGGTGGAGCTTCCAGGATTATCAGTTGAAGGTAGACTGCCTTTCAGATTTTTCAAGTGTAGGTCATAAAAACAATTTTCCCCGACACCCAATAATTTTTGTTTAGTGACCAAAAGCTACTGAATTCGAATCACAGACTTCCAATTTTATTAGTTTTTTTTAAATAGAACAATTAATGACTTTAGAGCCACGTGGCCCGAAATTCTCCACTATTTTTTCCTGCTTCACCATGACCCAATTCAAGATACTACGTCACGCATCACGTGATGGTCTTTCCCCATTCACACAAGGCATTGTGGGATACAACTTTGAAACAGGAGAGAAAAATGGAGGACGCGAGTGTGAGGATGTGAAAGAGCAACTACAGTAACGGAAAGCAAGAAAAAGAAGTTATATGTTATATACGAAGGAAAGGAAACGCAGGACCAAACTAGCGAGCACCTCGGTGTGATCAGCTGTTCGTTTAGTGACACAATGATGGAACTGTCAGTGCACGCTCAAAGGTAAACCTGTAGATGACAGTCATGCAAGACACTGTGGATGCCAGCTGCGGTAAAACCCAAAAGAAGAAGAAGGTAAACCTGCGCATGCGCACACGAACTTCCTCTGTCTGCTTGACTGCGCCAAGCGAACGATTTCATGCATATTATTTGCTTTAATCCCCTCAAATTAAATAACTTCCCAGGCACAGAATGGCTTGATATTTTGTGAGATATTACAGAAATAAACATATATCACAATCACCACATTTCAGACGGAACTAAATTTCACCAATTTTATGAAATCAAAAGGCCATCTAGCTTTAACACTGGAGAGTTCAAAACAAACAAACATTCATTGGTATGATGCAATCAAGTGGATTATGTTGAGAAGCTGAGCTACAAAAAAATAAATAAATAAAAATTACACACTGTATACCTACAAAATGACCGATTTGGTAAATGCACCTGTTAAACAAGGTAGCCAAACCTAACAAACCGATCCCTGGTTAATTACATCTCAGACCAACATTGTCACCTTCAGGACTCCTCTTAATGCTCCGCCTCTGCTAGAAGTTAATGTCAGAGTTGTGCTCAGTTTAAACTGGCCTCAGTTGTTGAACTCAGAGTAAAAACACAGCTCTCTGGTTTAGCACAACACACAACCTGCTGGTCCAGAGTCAGTGCACGGGTCAGAAATTCAGGATATACTGTATAATTAAATACATGTGTTATTCTGACAG
Source organism: Sciades herzbergii (assembly GCA_026153275.1). Classification (NCBI taxonomy): domain Eukaryota; kingdom Metazoa; phylum Chordata; class Actinopteri; order Siluriformes; family Ariidae; genus Sciades; species Sciades herzbergii. The sequence continues at coordinate 3,292,363 of JAPFFA010000008.1, read as the reverse complement.
ACTGAATCCAGCTGCCAAGTCCATCTATGAGTCGCTGCTAACTTGTGCATTAGTACGTTAAGATCTCTGATAGTCTTTAATTAATACAGACGCCGCCATGTCTGAGAGAGAGAGCTTTATAAAAGGTTAATGATACTAGCCTGTTGGAAGTTTTCTCTGTGAACTTCGCTATAATGCAGCAGTACAGGCAATGATAAGAGACCGAGTGTCTGTCTGCTGCGTCTCGAAATGTGATCCCTGGGCGTAGTCTGCGAGTGATCAATAATTAAGCATTTCTGCTGGTCATGCCATGAATTAATGGGAGCGGAGAGCTGCAGATGCACTCAGCTAATGATCTCGACATCGCTATTCCTTGTTTGAATCATTCTTGCTCTTTCCATTTTAACGGACGGGGTCAAGAAGGCACCATGTTTGTACATGGTACAACCCAAAAATGACGACTGAAACAGGAGTCATGTGGCTCCTCCAATATGGCCACAATACATAGATACCAAGACAAATTCTCTGTGTAATAAATACTAAGCTGCTATAGTACCGTATTATACTGTCGTACAATTGTTATGCATAGAGATGTAAAGGGTGCTACAGTAACATGCAGGGGTCTACAGGGTGCTATCTAAAGAGTCTAAAGTCCTTCCTGCACCATACCCTGGTCTTCCCAGGCAGTCTCCCGTCCCAGTACTAACCAGGTCGTTGAGGCGCATTGGGCAGCACCGATCTCCATTTCCATAGCCCTCTGCCTCTTGCCTATACAGCTAGGGTTACGGTGGGGGGCTAGTCCTCTGTTAACTACGAGAGGTTGACTCCCTACTCACATCTGTATTGCAGCGTGCTTTGCCAGGCAGCAGTACGTACCATTTTTATGATGGTCTTTGGTATGACCCAACTGAGAGTGGAACCCACAATCTCTCAATCGAGAGGCAGACATGCTAACCATGAGGCCAGCTTGCAGTCCACTAAAATATACCACTATATAAAAAAAGGTATGTAGCGCATTATAGTGCTGCACTACACCATACCATGCTTGCTTGAGCCCAGTTTGCTGGCCACTGCTTCAGAGCGAAAAATCAAGCAATCTCCGACACCATTTTCTGAAGACTACCTTGCCCGAACTGAGGAGCCAGACCAATCACCTACCCAGATACCTTAGTTCTGGATACTGGCCTACTCCTTGGTAAAATGGGTAGAGCAATGATGGACAAGACCCAGTGGCTAAAGATTGTATCCAGGATCTTGATGGCAGTTGACCAACAATGATGACGACGACACCAACACCATACCATAGTGCCACATAAAAGCTAGTGTACAGTAGTGCAATACTACAGTACTACTACAGAAGTAAGTGTGGAGTATAGTACTGTCATAGTACATAAACATGAGGTATTACAGTGATGCATAAAGGCTAATGTCGTTTACAATAGTACTACAACGGAGGTAAATTATATACTATAGTACGACACATACTATAAGTATATTAAAGGGTGTACTAGAGTTACACTCCAGTACAACGGATTTAAATGACTAGAGTAGTATACAGTGTACTGCAACACGACATAAAAGGTCTATATTTTACTGGAGTGCTATACAGAGGTATGGAGAATTATCGTAGTATTATAGCTAAAAAGTCAAAGTCCCTCCTGTGCCAGGACCTGGCTTTCCCAGGCAGACTCCTGTCGCAGTACTTACCAGGTGCCCACCTCTGTTTCTATAGCCCTCGGCCTTTTGCCCATTACATATCTGGGGGGCTGGTCTTCTGGTAACCGCGAGAGTTTGACTCTGTACTCGCATCTGTATTGCGGCTTGCCTCAACAGGTACCATACTTATGATAGTCTTTGGTATGACCCGACTGTGAGTAGAACTCATGATGATCTGGTTGAGAGGCAGACACGATAACCACTAGGTGCAGTATTATAGTACTTGGGTATTATTGGTGCCTCTGAGACTCATTCATCCCTGTGGGACCTCAAGTTCAGCCACTCTGACACGATAAATCTCCCAATGAGGCCATGTCAGCAGAACATGGCCAAGCTGGCATCTGAGAGAGACGGGAGAAAGAAAGCCAGAAGCATCGGTTCTATTGGTTCAGTCAGTGTTACTGCCTGAATGATGATAGAGTCTGATAATACATGCCCACCTGTCCATTATAATATTAGAAATATTATCAAATTAGATTTCATTGCCACCCGTGCCTGCCAGTCCCAGTGAAGGGGGTGTAGCTTCTGTGCCTTTGTTCCTTTTCCCTCCAAAAGAAAAGAAAGTAACAACTACCTGTAGGAGATATGACATAAAATATCAAGCATAAGATATGCGTGATATTCAGTACACATTATACATCACACTATACAAAATACAGTGTGTTTAACTAACTTCGGGGTTCTCCAGAAAATCTGAAGTAGCCAGCTAAAAAAAATATATATAAATATAAAACAAAATGTGTAACATTTTTATCATGAATATGGTATGATTTGATCGTATGTACAGTATTTTCCTGATTAAACAATGAAAAAAAAATATTTAAAATAATCTGTCCTGAGTCTTCACCATAATACAATATTTAACTCTAACAAAGTACATTTCAATTATTAATGCATATGCAAATTTATGCATATTTAATTCGATGAAGTCTTGTGCGCATAAATAATAATTGTTTTGAAAATCTTCAAACTTGTACATAAATTAGAAATCAACTTTAACTGATTATCTGTGACATCTGTTGATGTAGTGTCTTGTCTTCGATCTCCACAGTTCACGAAACTGACACCTATTTATGCAAATGAGGCTTCATGTAATTTAATATACATACATTTACATATTTAATCGAGCCAAAAATCTATCCTTTGGATGAGGTTAGGATGAAAAAACAAACAAAAAAACAAAAACATCATTTCACCGTACGCAGGGACGGAGAGACACTTTATGGATGAAGCATGAAAGAGGGGGTGGCACACACACACACACACACACACACACACACACACACACACACACACACACACACACACACACACCCCAACCTGAACCCACTCCACGATCTCTCTCCCTCTACTGCTCCTCCGAGACCAAAGAGTGGGCGAGAAACGCTGACAGGGAGAGATGAGAGAGGAGAGGAGGGATGTGTGAGCATCTGTGTGCATGTGTATAACGTGTGTGTGTGTGTGTGTGTGTGTGTGTGTGTGTGTGTGTGCGCGCGTGTATGACTCAGGATGTGTGTGTTCGCTCACATTAACGTAAGTGTGTGTTAACTTTGTGTGAGGAGGCAACTGACTGTGCGTGGGAGTTTACTGGATGCTAGCATATGTATGCAGATATTTGTGTGTGTGTGTGTGTGTGTGTGTGTGTGTGTGTGTGTGTTCACTTCTCATCAGGGTTTGAATTTTATTTTAAAGCCACAGAGCTTTTAGATCCTCATTAATAAGCTGCTGGATCAAATGGTGACTCACAAGCAATAAAGCAGCAACACCAATGGACAATTAAAGTGTGTACGTGCACTCACTCTCACTCTCTCACACACACACACACACACACACACACACACACACACACGTCTCTAAAAATCCAATCTAATTGAATTAGTAGATTTCAATGATGTTTGTATGAAATGATTCATTTTCTATTAAACAGCACACATTTGAATAAAATATGATAAGTTAGTAGATGTGGGTGTGGCCTCATATGCTAATGAGCACACCTGACTGACAGCCGTCACTCCTAGCCTGCTACGTCACTCAAGCAGAAATATACACAACAGTACAGGAAGTGAGAATATGGACTGATCGTAGGTTTTTTAAATTTCTGTTTGCTAGTCATCCTTCACTCGCTAGTCATCCTTCACTCGCCAGCATGTGTTCAGTCAGTAGTTTGCAGTCATTTGCTGTTTATCTTCCACTCATTCACTAGTTTCCCTTCATGTGCTAGTTATGTAATTTGCAGTCACTTGCGAGTTTGTTTTCGCAGCCTTGTTTGCTTTCTTTCGCTGTTTGTCTTTCCCTCCCTAGTTATGATTATCTGAAAAAAAAACTGCCCTCAAAAGAACTCACATACAGCTAAACTTAGCTCACCTTTATATCCCGCCCACTCCTTTTTTATGACGTAAGCCCTGCCCCTTACTGTCGTCCATCAACTCCAATAAAAAGTGAACGACCTCTGGTTGATGTTTGTTGGTGCCGGTGTGAAAGCAGGGTAACGCTGTGAATAGTTTATGCATAAACATAAAGAACCATCTTTCTTCCGTACGATTTCATTCTTTCATCGTTCACCAACTTCCACTAAAATTCCAGGACTCACCTCTCCATGCTGACGGTGTGTGTGCACCAGGCTGAGTGACAGTACCATGATTGACACCTAGAAGGCTGGAAGAACGAACAGCGGAGGAACCGACGGCGCACCGAGCGACAGTGAAGCGGGTGAGCGAGCGTGTCCTCTCTGCAGTGTTGATGAGGACTGCCAGATACCAGTGCCTGCACCAACTACACCACACACACACACTCCCTCTCTCTCTCTCCCTCTCTCGTGCGGGAGTGAGGCGGACAGACGCAGCCCTCCTTCCACTCGTTCTCTCCTACACGATAACAGCTATTCAGCTGTCTCTCTCTCCTTCCCTCATCCCTCGCTCCCTACGCACAACCTCGTAACCTGTCCTGCATGCGATCCACCCACTTCCCTCTGATTCAGCAACACAAAGACCAAGAGGGGGAAGAACACAGCGTTTCAGGATACAGTGTGTCAACACACACACACTAAAAAGCGCAGTGCAATGTTTTCACAACACTGTAGATCTGCTTCTCGCTTTAAATGATGACATGGCAGTGAAAACGGAGGAGTGTGTTGCATGGCTCAGCTCTAAAATTGCAGCACTGATGAAGCACATTCTCTCAAAGTCACACACAGGGGTCACGTGGCTTGCTATCCAAACCACGTTTGTCACCACGTTACACCGTGTTCCTTCTCAGTGGGGCACAGAATCACAGGCATGAATGGCAAAAATATGCATTACGATTCTATGCTCTAGTGATATGAAATAAAAAGGATCTCATGTCATGTGTATGCCGTAACAACAACACTACTCTCATACCAGTCCTAGCTAGTATTAGCAAATGAACTAACCTAGCTTGCTGACTATTCATTGACTTGCTCGTCTTCAGTATCGTGGTCAGGGTGGTGGTGGATCTCAGGAACGTTGGGTGCAATAACAGCAAGACGGTTTGCCTTCGCTGTAGCTTTGGAGACTGAAAATCACGAGAATTTGAGCTGCTGTTTAGACACTTGACCTTGCTGTAACCTTCACCCTGTTCAATTCAAAAATCAAGTCTTTTTTTTTTCTCTTCAATAGTCCTCAAAAAGTGCATCTTCCTCAAAACAGTCAAGCTAAAAAAAAAAACCCCACCAAACCCTAAAACTAAACAAGCTCTGTAATTTGGGCTCCTCCTGCAGAAGCAACATCTCATCTGGTTCAAGGTTTCTGAGAGGCATGTGAGATTAGAAAGTGCTCACCAGAATCAGTTTTTTTATAATCTACCTCGTCTCTGGTGACACGAATCAGCCTTGGGATTTGACTCCACTTTACAGGAATCCACATTATCAGCTCTTTGTTTTCAAACAAGGGGTCAGGTCCTCACGTCTCCTCTCTGTTCCTCACCAAAACCAATCATTGGTCTTTAATTACAGATATATCGACATAATCAGAAGGTTCCCACTCAGCTCAGGCTTCTTAACAGCTGTCCGTGACTTCGTAATCCGACTTTGAATGGAAGCCGTCTGAAACCTGGCATAGCTGCTCGGAGGAAAAAAGGATGATGATAATCTTTTTAAATAATAAAAGCAGCAGAAAGATGGGTCTGGTCTCGAGGGGAAGGATGTCTTGCAGCTCAGCGTCTTCTCTGTAGGTTGCAGTGGTATCTGATTGGCTCGGCGTTCCTGACCTCGCTTTTGACAGCAAGGGCAAAAAGAGTAAAACCTAGTGAAGGGAACGGGGCTACCCTCATACACTTCAGAGGACTGGGATTAAAGGATTAAACAACATTAAAGGATGAGAATAATAAGGCCATAGTGCTGAAGAATCTTCTGGACCTCTTAATAATTCTTTGGATGTCCCATAAAGGGTCTATGTAGAACCCTACAATAGAGTGTCTTGTATGTAGCAGTAAAACTTGGTCTTGCCTTATAAAATCTTCTACAATTTTATGTTTTACTGTATCACATGAGAACCTCATAGTGTCCATCCTTCATGTCCTACTACATATCTACAAGCGCTTTCAGACCAAACGGTTCTTGGGGCTTATCGAGAGGAACTACCCATTAGGAAGCTCCCCAACAATTGCATTCCTTCAAGGGCATACTTTATTTGTATTCGTGCTGCCAGTAGGAACAGTGAACGGTTGTAAGCTGGCTTGTTAGCATGATCTTAGCATGACCAAGAAATGCTTGCAAAGATTTTTATTTTTCACTTTGATGCATCAAAATGATGATGCATTTCCTCCGTCGCATCTAGGATAAAGCCTGAACATCACTGTTGGTGCATTTGTCTGTGCTTTTCCTCCATTTTTAATGCTAAGCAGTGTGGGAAATAAGGCCAGACTGGTGGACATTGATTGGTAAATCTTACATTTGTCCGTCTGTATTTCAAAAGCATCAAACCAGATGGCCCATGAAAAATTGTAAAGATATGGGTCTAATCTATTTCTAAATTTCTTCCAAATGTTACACTGGGTGAATACATTATGTCGTAACACGGCCTGTGATTGGCCGATTGCGGATGCTCTTGATGAATGACGAGTCACCTCTCATCAGGGAGTAGGAGTGCATTCTGGCATGACATCACGCGATGCTGTTATCAACTGGGTAGGTTTACCACTAACATTCAAAGAAAATAGACTACTCCAGGCTTTGGAGCCCGACAGTGTTTTTTCCATCATATTTGAACCCTTCGGGGTCGAGAGCTTCTCTGGCAAAGCTCAACAAGTTTAGAATTAGTAGGTCATGGATTTAAATAAATATCTTTGCGAGTTTTTATGACACAAGCATGATAAACATATTGACAAACTTTATACTTTACACTTTCCTTTGTACCCACTGCCAAATAATATAGTTTTTAAAGTATCTAAATTAGATGAAACATAAAACTTGTCACCTTTCTCAGTCACACCGGACTCGGCGCGCCGAGCGCCCACTTACACATTCATAAAAGACTGTTCCCATGGTAATGGCATGATAATCACCCTCACTCTTTCGGTTTCGATTGGTTTCTCTTTTGCGGTGTTTTCTTCTATTTTCTAAGTTCTAGTCCAGCAGATTTTAGTCTGAATGCCAAATGATAGGACCATGTCTAGTTTCGAGTCATCTTGAAAGTGATTTTGTGGCACAGTTACTTGGAATCTCATCCTCAAAGTTTTAACTCTATTATGTAAGAATAGTTGTGTTGTTAATTACTAAATTTCTTATAGACTTATTATAAACATAGTATAAAAATAGTCATTGTTGACGTAATGTTTCACAAGTGTTGTTATAGTGCCTATATATGAGGACCAGAAAGTTGTAACTAATTGGAACATCCTTGGCCCCCCCCATACTTTTTTCTGACCCGTGTGTGTTACTGTTTTCTTGGATAGAATTTTAAGCATTTTTTTCTTGAATCTTCTGACATTTTCTTGTAAATTATGTTCAATTTGTAGCGTAATTAGCAACTAATATTAGTGTAATTTGGCCTTCGAAGATCACAAAAATGTACCTGGAAATAGCTGAGAAGCATCTCCAGGCATCTAAAGCCCTTCAGCTTCTGGAACCCTAAGGCAGGCCCTGGACCCCTGGCTGCATTGTTCTGGGCCTTTGGCCTGTCATCCGGACAGGCTGAAATTTGGTCGGACAGACAACGTTTCAGATTTGTCTGTCCTGTGACAGTCTGATTAAAATTCCTTATTTCCCCACACTGCTAAGGTTCAGAGTTGTTGTTCACATGGCTAACATTTAAAAAAAAATCTTTAAAAATGGTGTTTGCCAGTGCTGCTTTGGCTCATGTTTGAGCAATCAACATGCACTCATATCTGGACCAATCACTTGCATCACTCATGGTTCCTCGTGTGCTGGGAGAGTACATCCCCTGAAGTAGGAGCAAAAAATATCCATCAAAATGGTGTTCTAAGAACCATGATCATTCTTAGTTCCTGCAGTGTGGACACATTAAAGAAAAAAAAAAAAAAAAGAACTATGAAAAAGTTCCTCTGGTCCACAAGTGCCTTACATCCATGATGCTGTACATCTCCACACCCATTTTGTGATCCTGTATGCTGCAGTTACCAAGAATTTATTCTATTAAGAAATTGCTACCAACTTCCAAGAACTTCACTATGAAGAGTATTCTGTATAACTCTGTCTGTGGCAAAGCTTGCATCTTGAATATTGAGTATTTTGCTATGAGGAATGGTTCCTAGCAGAACCCTTTTAAGATGAGATAAACTTTATTCATCCCTTGGTGGGGAAATTTACTTTTGGAGCACTCCATTATAGCATCATACACTGATTGTACAGTATATTATATAGAATTGTAGGTGCCAAGACTTTTCATCTTCAGCAAGCACTTCATTCTGCTCAGGGTTGTGGTTGAACACCTGACAAGAAGGTGGGAATACAATACGACCTGGATGGGCACCAGTCCTTCGCAGGGCACCATACACATTCACACCTGGGGAAATTTAGTGTCATCAATCTACAAACTGCAGGAAACCCATGCGGATGTGAGGAAAACAATGCAAAACTCCACACAGATAGTAACCCAAGCTCAAGACCGACCCCAAGACCCTGGAACTGTGCACAGTCACTACATGCCCCAATACACAATCCTCCTCGGTCTTCTTTTCCTACAAGTTATGACATGGACAAATCCCAAAGCTGGGGGTTCCCGTGTTAGAAGTCATGTATTTTGTTAACTGCTAGCTTCATGGCCAGGCTACCAACCTTATTTTGATCATGAATCAAAGATTACTCGGTCCAACATGTTCAATTTAAGTTGATAATATTGATCCAAATGGTTGATTTTTTTCAACTAAGCAGAAATCTTCCAGTCTACTCTGCTGGTGCTGCCATTTTGGAAATCACGTGATGCATTGCTGTGTGCTGATTGGTTGAAAGGTGAGTGACGGTGAATTCGTCAGCAAGAAACCACACACCAATGTTTTAAATGTGAACTGTCCAAATGAGTAACAAAAACAGGACTAAAGGCTCATAATACACCGTGTCATGGTATGGAAGGGTTGGAAATTAAACAAGTAGTACACAAAGTCTGTAGGTAAAACAGCACGGTGTGTAAGGTACACAAACACCGTTCAAGCTTTGGCCAATCAGCACGCAGGAATGCAATAATGTGATTTTCAATCATGGCGGTGCCAGCGGAGTAAAAAAAACTTTTCAGCTCGATTTAGAAAATCAGCAGCAGGGGACACTAATATTGACTTGAAGGTGCTGAAATGTTGAGTTGGGAAACCTTTATTGTTTTGTGATCAAATGGAGAGCGACAGATTGTATGTGGAGTGGACCATTCGTTAATTACAGCTTTGGGGATTTTTCAGTGTCATAACTTATAGGAAAAGAAGACTGAAGAGGAGGATTGTGTATTGGGGCGTGTAGCGACTGTGGAACTGTGAAGCAGCAATGCCACCTTCCCTCATACTAGGACCGTTTCACGAAAAGATAAACATCTGACAGATTCTAGATCATAAGAACATCATAAAGAGCAATAATTTGGAGTGTACATTACAATCTTACTTGGTTACTACATTCAAAAAGGCTTTAAGATCTCTAAGGTCTCATTTGACAAAGATTGGTAGCTTCCAAAAAACACTTTTTGCAAAGGTTCTACACAAAAGATTGCTATATCCATCACCTTTTAGGGTGTATAACACCCAGATGAACCAGTGAGCTAGTTAGCTAGCCACCTAGCTAGCAAGCTTTGGTAATGTCGTGTATGTAACCTTGCACCAAACTTAATTCTTACATGGCACCTTGCCAATTACCTCACTGTACAGTACACCTCCCGTTACCTTACTCTGAAAGGATCTAGGACAAAGAGAGTAGAAATCCTTAGAATAGGAACCTCATAAAAGGGATAAAGAGAAATCTATCTGAAGAAAACAAAACAGGTGATGAGTGAATACAAAGAGCAGCTCACTTTCATGACTTTTTGAATGACAACCTTAAAAAAAAACATTGAGGTTTCATTTCACTTTTATGACTTTCATTGGCTTTGGCTTTTGTGGTCCAGTACAACAGAAGCACTTAAATCTCCGTGGCAGCTATAAAAGTCTCAAGATACACTAATCTGCCTGGCTGATGGGTGTGTATTATATTCACCCAACCACATTTGGCCCGGAGGTAGATCCGTCCACAGGTGAAGAATTAATTCAGCTGTTTGGCTTTTAAAAACAGACCTGCTCAGACAGCGCAACCGCCCACCTCAACTCAACTCGACTTCATGGACATATATTTACCTTATTGTAATGCTAATTAAACATGGAGTGGGTGTTTCCCTAACAATAAGGATTACACCTATGACTTCATCAGGAAGTTAAGAACTCAACCATCCAAAGAAGCCATAAGGGACCCCTGAATTTCTTACCCTGGTGAGATGATCACTCCAAAATCATGAGTACATTTAAAATGGGAGGGCATGCAAGAAAAGAAAACCTAAAATCATCTTAATAAGCAAACCACTTTAAAAGCAAAAATTACACAATACGTATGACATGACATGAATGGCATTGACCAGACGCTCTTATCCAGAGCGATGTACAACACACCCAGAGCAGCCTGCGGAGCATCTGGGGGTCGGTTAGATGCCTTGCTCAAGGACACTTTAGCCATTCCTGCTGGTCCAGGGAATCAAACCGGTAACCTTTTAGTGGCAAAGCTGCTTCTCTAACCATTAGATTGTAGCTTCCCATATGACTTATGCATATGACTTATAAATGCTTTTAAGCATCTAACAAGCTCACCAAAAGTAGTAACTTAAAATCACTACGCCATATAAAAATTTAGTTATAAATCTGCGATTTTGTTTTTTAAAATGAAAGCTGAAAGT
>JAPFFA010000008.1:2077102-2088175 GCA_026153275.1 Sciades herzbergii | reverse complement strand
TCGGGGTCGATTCCATTGCACACAGCAATCTTCTGAATATATCTAAAGCCAGCAGTGGCTTCTAGATTACAAGCATACTGTGATAAGTTATTGCTAGTTGTTTGCACTACGGCAGCCGTTTAGATCACCAGCTATTTCACTTCCGGTAAAACCGCTAAAAAAAGTCACGTGACTGAAACCCAGCAAGTGCACCATGCTCCCAAGACTAGTGCACTACAAATGTAGTGGTTTGGATTTAGGCATTAAAGGCTAAAAGCTGCACTCCAACAAGGTGTAATAATTCTTAATCATTTATCGCTTTTATAAATTATTGAGAATTATTTTTAACGGGCCGTTTATTCAGCTGCTAAAGTCTAACTCCAGATACTCATGTTTATGTGCACAAGTACTGAAAGAGTGAGTTTTTCATGGTAGATCCCCTTAAAGATAAAAGGACCAGGAATTATATAAATAATAATAATAATAATTTTACATTTGTGTGGTAGCTTAAACACTTTTTTCAAATTTTTTTTTGCGGTGAATCTTGCATCAGATTTTTAAAATACATCTTTAAGTCTTTTATTCTGATGCACATCATTAGAGACCAAATTCAGAGTTATTTTTTAGTTGTTTGTTTTTGTGTTGATGTCGTGTCGGAATCCTGTGGCAGAATAAACCAGCTTTAGCTGAAATATCCTGTTTTTATTTTTCTCACTGACGGCTCAGTGAAGGACGAGGAAGCGTCTGATTTAAGGGGAAACGAAGTGATTAAAGGTTATGAACACATGAGACAGATGTGGGATTTGTCTCTTTTGTTATGAGCTGTGTATCTGAGTGAATAAAGTGAGTTGGCAGTGAGCGCCGGTGTCCTCTCGCACTGACAGGAGAAGTGTGCACAGTACTGGCCCACGCAGGAGGAACACGAGATGGCGTTTCGGGACACGCGCTTTATCGTCAAGCTGCTATCAGAGGACGTTAAGTCTTACTACACCACACGCTTACTGGAGCTGCAGAACGCAAACGTGAGTTTCTGAGCGAATTCTCCAGGTGTTCTGTAGAGTGACGGAAATCAAACACTTCCAGACTCTGTAAGTAACTCTGTGTGTGCGCGCGCGTGTGTGCGCCTTTCAGACGGGGGAGAAGAGAGAAATCTACCACTTTCATTACACCACATGGCCCGACTTTGGTGTCCCAGAATCCCCGGCGTCCTTCCTCAACTTCCTGTTTAAGGTGCGCGAGTCGGGATCGTTAGGGGCAGATCACGGGCCGGCGGTGGTACACTGCAGCGCGGGGATCGGCCGATCCGGAACATTCTCCCTCGTCGACACCTGTCTCGTACTGGTGAGGAGTGTGTGTGTGTGTGTGTGTGTGTGTGTGTGTGTGTGTGTGTGAGAGATATTGTTATAAACGGGACTGTCCTGTTCCCTCAGATGGATAAAAGGAAAGACCCGTCCTCTGTGGACATTAAGAAGGTGCTGCTGGATATGAGGAGGTACAGGATGGGTCTGATCCAGACTCCTGACCAGCTCCGCTTCTCCTACATGGCCGTGCTGGAGGGGGCCAAGTGCATCATGGGAGATTCGTCAGTACAGGTGGGTAAAAAGAAATCTGCACTGACTGAAGTCATCAGACAGAAAATGGGTGGGTTAATGAAGAGATGAGAGAAATCAGTACAGGCAGACAGACAGGTAGAAGCTCAGGTTGGCTGGCAGAGAGGATAGACAGACATACAGATGAACAGAACAGCAGACAGACAGACAGAAGCGTGCACAGACATACAGATGAACAGAACAGGAGACAAGTAGAAGCACAGACTGACAGACAGACGGGTAGAAGTGCAGATGGACAGGCAGAAGCACAGACGCACGGGCGGACGGATGGACATGCAGACAGGCAGAAGCGCAGACGGGGAGGCGGATGGGCAGAAGCGTGGACGGACAGGCATGCAGATGGGCGAAAGTGCGGGCAGACGGAAGGACGGACAGGCAGACGGACGGGTAGAAGCACGAACGGATAGACAGGTGAATTCAAATAGATGAAAAGCTAAATGGATGCAGACAGACAGGTGGGCATGTGGGATGTTTGATAGACATATATGGATAGAGAGGCAGGCAGACAGACAGATTAACAGATTGATGAAGAAATGGATGGACGATAAAGACTTACAGAAAGACACTCGATGGATAACCACTGGGGTGTGTGTGTGTGTGTGTGTGTGTGTGTGTTTCAGAAACAGTGGCAGGAGCTCTCCAGAGAGGATCAGGTGTGTGTGACCGAGTCTCCGTCGCCACCCAAATGTCCATCAGAGCGCTACAACGGCACGCGGAAGCTCCGAGCGGACGACACTGGAGAGACAGATGGAGCGAAAAAAACAACAAAAGATGAAAGAGAAGCGGACGGAGAGACGTGCACGGCCAAGTGAGCGTCTGTCCTTCTGTCCACGTTCTGTCACACGGCTCCATTTATTTACATTAACGTGCTGGTTTCAGCTCTAACTGCCAGCGTGACGGTTTCTTTTTCTTTCCTCTGTTCATCTCTTCCTCTGTTCCAGCGCACGCAAGAGACAGAGAGACGAGAAGATCTCCATTTCTGCACAGAAAGCTCCTCAGAAGCAGCCGAAGCCCAGAACAAACGAGACAGAGAAGAAGAGGAAAAGGTGATGCTCACAATATACAATGCCTTCCAGAATTATTGGCACCTTTCATGAAAATAAACACGAATCTGTGTATGTATACAGACACACACGGCGTTTTATTTCAACATAATTGCGTTGCTCAAACACAAACAGGTTTTCTTTATATGCTGCATTACTTTGAGATGTTCACAAAACATTTTCTGATTAGTTTAATGAAGGCAGCCGGGTTTTGGCTCATATTTCTTTTTCTAGCAGCTGTATGTAGGCGGATAAATGTGTGTATTATGGGTCTCCCCCCCCTTTCCAGGTTGTGTTTGATGTTTTAGCTAGCACTGAAATAAATTCTGTGCTCGAGCTGCAGTTTGTGATAATTAGCTGAAATCCAGAGAGCGAATGACGGACTGTCGAGGCACAGTGAGGTTTTTAAAATGTTTTGAAGGATAATCTACGTTTATAATCCACTGTATTATCGGACGTTTTTATTTTATCCTCAGCGTCTGACTGATTTTGTTTAGACTGTGAATTTTAAAGAGAAATGCACACAGCTAACTGATTTCAGTTCGTTTGTACGATCCCTGTTAGCGCATCATCGCCCTCTACTGGGCTTATTTTGAACTGCAGTAATGATTGTTTGAAAAATGGTTCATTCTGAAATCGTAACAAATATTCAAAGCCTGAAATCACATCTTAAGACATTTATTCTGCTGTTACTGTCGTTACATTGCGCTGTTTGGACTTCCTTAATGTTCCTGTATAATCCCTGAAAGATTTGCCTTGAACACACACGAGACTGATGATGGTGTAGTGAGCAGAGACGGACGCAGTAGTGCTGAAGTAGTTCATAATGGTGCTGAATCGTGCGAGAGATTCAGCAGCCGAGTTTTGGGCGTGCTGGAGAAGTCAAGCAGAACATCACGCAGGAGGAATTGGTGTTTCAGCTGATCTTGCGTGAAGATGGAGTCCGGTATGATGAGCTGGTTTCTGACGGGAAACGGACTCTCGTGCTGCTCCTTTAAAGATCTGATTTGTTGATGCTGAGTTTTTAGGACGTGAGTCGTTAATTTCATGGTGGTTGGAGGGAGAGCGGGAGGAAGGAAGGAGGGTTTGGTGTGAAGGTAGAGAGAGCAGTGGGTCATCTGCATATGAGCGAAAATGAAGGTCGTGTTGTAGAGAACATGACTGAATCATGTCCGAGGATAAACTGGATCTGTTCCGTTTGTCTAGATCGTGGTTAGTTGACGGTGATGAGGCTGTGTGGCGATGCAGGATTCCCGTCTGAAATTATATTAACTCGAGACGAGTTTTTCCAGCTGACTGTGTTGCGCCTCTTTCACACAGCCTGGGCTGCATCTGCTGTACGTGACGAGGCGAACTCTGACCCCACCCCTCTCCCGGCTGAGGCCAAGGCAGCGCCGCGCCGCACCGCGAGCCTGGGCTCACCTGGGCTCACCTGGGCCTCTGCACACACACCTCCAGGCTGTATGTGAGGAAATTGGCCATGAGGTTACGTTGTGCTGTGTGGCGCTTGATGCTAATTCCGATCATGCTAATCACGGCTTTGAGTTTGGAGTGGGAAAATGCAGCATGGTGTGACGTTATCGTGCGGTTAAAGAGCAACTCCAACAGAGCAACACCTTCTGCATCTCTGTCTTTGACGGAATCACTGGGGCTCGACCATAACCTAACCGTACGCTCCGTGTGCATTCTGGGCCAAAACCGTCGCAGGTACGATGTTATCCGTGATGTATCATACGTGACTTAAAATTTGCAGCGAGTCCGTTGCAGAGTCTCAGTGAGGGGGCGGGGTCACAGTCCTCAGGCGTAGTGTCTTTCATATCAGGTTAATTAACATTATAATTGCCATACTGTTAAAAACGTGTTTAAATGTTTACATACATAATCGCGCATCTCTTGTCTTGCTGTGGATTGGAAAGACTTCGCACAATAAGTAACAGTCATGCTGAAGGTGAAGGAGCTTCCTAAGGTTCTCCGAGAACAATTATAAAACAACGCTCACTCAGATGGAGAAAGCTGCCAGAGCTACAGCAAAGACTTTAAAGGTTCCACAGGCGGAAAGTTCATGGAACCACAACTTCGAATATTCAAATAGTCCTTAAAAAATATTTTTTAATTCGAATCATTTCTACGACTATCATCTTGTCTTTTAAAAGATTTTCCCTTGTTTTAGCCAGCGCCAAGGCACCTGGTAGTAAGTGATGCGTTACTATCACCAGAAGGTGGCGGTATTGTACATAAAGTTGTTTATCAGCCGCTATTAATCAACAGAAGAAGAGTGTATTAGTCGTAAGTGAGAGATGAGACGCTGCTGTACGAACTGAGGAAACGTGCAAAGCTAAAGACGACTACAGCCATCAGAAAGTTGCGTGGAACTCCAATAAACGGAAATGAGGTGTAGTGAAAAAAGATTATTGAACAATCAGAAACGAACCGCACCACAATCATCTGTGTTCCTACATTTCGCGCTAAACTGCTCTGCCAGATGAGCACAGAGTCATATTTTACCGCTTTTAGACGAATCAGAACGTTGCGTATGATCCACAGTGAAGCGCGGTGGCGGGAGCATCGGGACATGGAGCTGCTTCTCTGCAAACAGTTACACAGAAAAGCGTTTGAAGGAAATAAGCCACGCCCCCCTGTACATGTTTACACCATGGTCCTTGGATCCTGTCTGGAGCCAACCTGGAACTTTAGGAGATGATAAAATAATAGAATTAGAGTACAGTTTATGGTCCGTGATTATAATGACGTGGAGTTGCTCTTTAACAGTCGTGATTTATTAGCATTAGCATTTATCAGCTTCTTGGTGCAGAGCGCAGTTTGAGAACGCAGGGTTGTGTTAGCGGAGTGTGCTTGTGTGTAATCTCATGTGTGACGCTGCACTTTCACTGCTGACCCCACAGGATGAGCGCATGACCGCGATAGCCGCTTCGTTTCTTTTGTTTATTTAATTTTGTGTTTATTAGCAGCGCTGGCTTTAACAGGCAAACGCGTGATCATGACGTCCTTCATGACGTCACGGCGAGTGTTTCAGAGCTTTACATATAAAATAGTCGTGCACACGTCCCACTCGGGGATCATATTCTCATCATCGCTGACAGCCTGAATGAGCTGCCGGCATCTGGGGTCGTTAGAAAAGACGCTGTGGGAACCTGTGTGTTAAATTTATGACGCGTGAACATAAGAGGAGAGTTCAGTGTCAATTTCACGATTTAAAAAAAAAAAAAAAACACAGAAATGAGCAGAAAACTGTAAAAGACTCCTCCCGCTTTGAGGGCGTGGTCTCTACAATGCTCCCGTATCACACTGTAGACATAAAATCAGCCGGTTACTGATCTGCCGTAGCAGCTGGCTGTAACACTGATCACTGGCTCGCACGTGGACGACTTCACTGTTCCTCCGACCCGAGTGTCGTCATCAGGGCCGCTCCGTGCGTTCCTCAAACCGAACCACAGTCCGGACTGGTTAAAGGTGCGTTCTCGTTCTCCAACAGCTCGCTCTCAGGAACGTTGAAAGGAAAACCACAGGGAAACGTTTCTGTAACATTCCTGGAAGGAGTCTCCAGTGTCAGAGATACAGCTGGAAATTTCCAACAAGTTTTCCTGAAGCTGTCGGACAGATGGGTTTACACTTCTCTGCGGTTTCTCGGTAATATGATAAACACACACAGGGGACGTGCTGATGGAGGAAAATAATCCAGGGCGGGGTTTTAATGGTGACTCACACGGCTGCGCTACACTGGAGATTTTGCTCGCAAGCCGCTTTTCGATCAACAGGGAACGGGTTCTAGAACCGGCTCTATTCCGGATTCTTTGTTTCCAGCTTGTGAACCAGCCCACGTTTTGATCAGAACTGCTGTAATCAAGGATGTCGTGAACGGAAGGCGTGGCACGATACACAACAGTAGTAGCAAGATGGCGGAGCGCATTAATTACCTCCGAGCTTTTATTCTGTTTTTATCTGAAGACGTTTCCTTTTCCGTTGCGTTCTCCATCACTGCGCTGCGCTTCCTCTCCAAACTAATGACACGCCCACTGATGTCATCACGGTTCACACTGGAAATACTAGCTACGTTTTGGTTCCAACTGGGAATCAACTTTTTCAGGATCCAAACCAGTTTATTTTTGGTCGAAATGCTCTGAACAGGTCAAAATTTGATGCGAGAACAGAACCCATTCCCTGCTGGTGGAAAAGGAATGACTGGTGAAAATGTGTCTGCGCTCGGCACCACTGATCCCACCATGCACTTCCCTCTGGAGTGGGCGTGGCTAAAAAAAAAAAAAAAAAAGACTGACACATAAACACAAACAAGCGCTCCGACCCGAACCACAGTCCTACGTGTTTTCTGTTTATCTGAACAGTCAGTAGGAAAAATAAACAGATTATCGCACCTTTAAACACATCAGGAACGTGGCGTGTTTACACGGATTACTGTGGAGATGAGCCAGACTTCTGGACACGCCCTTTTGTTGAAGCATGTCGTTTGCTTCTTGTAACCGTGAGGCTAATGTTGCTGACAGGTAACGGAAACATAACGGCCTCCAGATCATGAGTTCTGTAAAATCTATAAAGACGGACTGAAGTACAAATTCAGGGTTAAAACCGTCTCGGGGTCGAATCACGTCTCCATTCCGGTATCACACGCTGGTAAGGGGCGTGGCCTTAGGGCGGTGCTTATACTTCAGAAGATCGATATACAGTTTACATCATTGTTTGTTTATTCTACTATTTTATGAGCCTGTTTGTGTGTAAACACAATCACTGAGAAATTTTTTAAGGTGCACCATGTTAAACTGTTGGCTAGAAGTAGCTTCCGTTCCGTGTTCGCTACGTTAGCCTCACAACGCCAGAAACGTCTCGATTGAGGACGTTATGAGCTTTTTGATTTCGTTTTTCTAAAATAAAACTACAATCATGAAATGAATCTAAAGTTTTACCTGTGGTTTCTGTTTCCAGAGCGAGAACGACCAGCGACACTTAACGCCTCGGCAACCGCTGCAGGGATCTCCAGACCATAATACTCCTCTACACTGTTTACAGCATGGACTCTCTGAGGAGCGAGTGTGTCCTCTCTCTCTCACACACACCAGCAGAGCGGCGCTGGACTCGAGCGCACCGCCTTGACTTTGGTCTCAGTTTTAATTCTACACGTCTGAAGTTGTAGTTCTATGCATCACTGATTTGTAACATCCTATTTTTCTTAGACGACTGTGTTATTTCTGAAATACTCTATTTTTTATATCAGAGACGACTTTGGAGCTTCGCTCGTGTCCGAGACCTGCTGTGCTTGTAGAGGTACCGCGGTACGGCAGAATTAAACAAAACTATTTTTGATAAGATGACGCGTTCGCTTTAAAGAGGAACGACAGGAAAGTGGGGGGGGGGACTTACGAATTTTCTCGACTGAAATAAAACGCTGCATTGTCTTTAGTTTGTGTATCAGTGAGCGGCGCTGTCGTCCCATTGTATTAAAGCTCCACTTTTTTACAAAATAAACGTCTCGGCGGAGTTACTGAACGGGGGTGGGGTATGCAAATGAGTATGTACATTTGTCTTATTGTGTACCATAATCCACTTCTACATTTCAACGCGCGCACGCACACACACCTCCCTCCCTCCCTCTAGGGCTGTTCTTTTAAAAATGACCATTTAATTATTTGAATGGATTTGCATATTAATGAGTGTATATGTTTAGCTACACAGTGTTTAAATTATACCCACTTTTTTTTTTTTTAAAGAAAAGCAAACACCAAAATCATAATTTTGTTGAGATTTACGTTCCTTAACATAAAAATCTGACCAAATTCACATTATATGCTCCCTACATAGTGCACTCTGTACCTCAACAGTTTATTTTGTGGAAAAATAAATGCACCATTTATTCAAAGCTGTTCATTTCAGCCCAAAAACCTTTTAGGATCCGTCGTTTCAGTGGCTGAGCATTAAAGTTTGAAACATTAGTGTGTGTTTTACATTTAAATCTTTAAAAGTGTTGAAAGGGTGAGTGAAAGTGATGCACAGCTGTGGGACGCGTTTTAAAGTGCGTGTGTGATTTTAGAATTTTGGACAACGGCCTGACAGATTGATGCATGATGTAATATGATGGGGGGCTTTCTGTCTGAAAGTGATCTTTTGAGCTTCAGAGTGAAGCCGAGAGCTGCTGGGAAAACAGGTGGAAGTGCAGAAAAAAAAAGTAAATATCCAACTGAAAACGACAGCTGTTGCTATCGAGATGTTTACATGTAAACAGATGCGAGTGGAAATTAGGTTTCGTTTGTCTGAACTGGTTTCAGCCTATAGGAGAGTCTGGGGCGGAGCTTCTACATTTGAGTTTTCTGGTCACATGATGAACGCTGATTGACAACGAACCAGATACAGGTTTATTACAAAGCACCGACACTGGAGACTCCTTCCGTCCCTGTGAGTGAGCTGTTACTATAGAAACCATAACGTATCAGAAGGAGCTCATTAACGCAGTATTAATGTGTGCGCGCTGCGGTCAGAAGGTGTTGGAGAATCAGTGTTAACCACAGGATTGGACGATAAAAGGTTTTTGATGATTAACACATGACTGAGATCACGTGGTGTTCAGGTGTTTATTTGTAATTTGTAGAACTTGAGCTGCAAGTCTTTTCCAGCAACGTTTACGACAGTCAGCGAACAGGTCGTCGTCCTGAGCAACACGC
Source organism: Sciades herzbergii (assembly GCA_026153275.1). Taxonomy (NCBI): domain Eukaryota; kingdom Metazoa; phylum Chordata; class Actinopteri; order Siluriformes; family Ariidae; genus Sciades; species Sciades herzbergii. Next base: position 2,078,857 of record JAPFFA010000008.1, on the reverse strand, counting down.
CATTAAGAAAAAAAAAAAAAAACTGTTGAAAGAAAAGACATTTTACACTAAAACATTAACAACAATAACAGAATTTGGCAAAGGTTTACATTTTAAAGATGTTTTGCCCGTAACATCAAGACCAGTTGTGTGTCAAAAATTACAAATTTAAAGTCACAACACTTCCCCTGAACTGCATTATGGGATACACGTGATGCTGAAAAATTATCCAGTGACTCCGTCTACTTCCTGAATGAACTGAAGAGACGGAGGAGTTTGGAATAACATGAATATTGTGTGAGGGAGAAACAAAACACACACAGAGTCCAGACTTCAGTGATGGTTCGGAAAAGTGTCCTGTCGTCATCGTCTCCGGTGTGTGAGCGAAGTTCAGAAGATCGTGGGAGGAACACCGCTTCCAAACAGCAGCCTCCAGGACGTCGGGATTCTCCACGGAACAGAACCCTGAACCTGAGACACGAATCACAACCCTCACCCCATCATCATCATCATCATCATCTCTAATGAACTAAAGTGAAAGCTGAGAAATAATTAAATACAGTAAAGCATCCAAGTAAACAATGTTCTGTCTGCACACAAGAGCTTCCAGAAAAACTCCATCCCATAATGAACTAACTGTGATATACAGTAATATAAATATCCCCACGCTGAGGCACTGACCGGTTTGTCCAGCAGGTGGAGCCAGTCGTTGAGGTGATTGACGAGTGTGAAGGTGTCAGGGACGTTGTCCCCCTCAGAGCAGAACAGCAGCAGCACCACCATGGACACGTTCTCACTACAGCTAAAGACAACACACACACACGTCTCAACTCCTCAATCACAGTCCTTCTGTTAATATTCAATGTTTACTACACACAGAGTCAGACAGAGATGATGATCAGCACCAGTCGCTGTAGAGCGCTTTCGTGACGCCTCCTCCCGGGATGTAGAGACACTGCGTGTGTGAATCAGTAATTCCAGGGAAAGCGCTCACTCTCTCCATCTCCCTCCATCCCAAACTCTGCAGCGTCTTCTCCGTGTCCCCCTGCAGAGCTGGTGTGAGCAGGTACCTCAGAGGAGAGCTGATTCACCACAGCAACAAGGAGGGAAAAAAAAAAAAAAAATTATTAAAAGGCAAATCATTTGCACCATTTTGGTCAAAATGCTTCTTTAATGAAGACGGATATTTAACAGTTATTCCACGAAATCAAGTCGTACATGAGCTGAGAGCCGACGAGGCGCGTAGCACCGAAACATACAACGAGATTGAGTGGAATAACTTTTATTCTATCCACATTCACTGGATTTTGAGAAATAGAACATTTTTTATTTTTTGCAGATTTGATAAATAAAAACTTTATTCAAAACATCTGATAAAATCATTTCCACTTAGAATGTAAACAAACCAGTGAAATCACAGGAGCAATCTGTAACAAATGCCATAATAATAATCCTTGAAAAATAATTTTAAAAAAGTTCTTACCATCAAATCCTTCCATTCCATATTTTGTTGCTTTTTTTTTTTGTAATTTTTTGGGTTTTGTTTCTGAGTAGTTTTTATTTCGTCCTTGGTTGGTTCAGCAGCACGCGCCGCCATTTTGTTTTGCTCTGCTCACGGTATTTTAGCGGATATCCCAGTAGTAGAGTAGCCAATCAGAGCGTGCGATTGCTCATATCCAGGGAATGTGGATAGAATAAAGTAGTCAGCTGGGATAGGCTCCAGCTCGCCTGCGACCCTGTAGAACAGGATAAAGCAGCTACAGATAATGAGATGAG
>JAPFFA010000008.1:1702231-1713190 GCA_026153275.1 Sciades herzbergii | reverse complement strand
TGGTTTATAGGTTTAAAATAAAACTATAATAAAATATTAGTAGATATTCATAAGTGTGTGTGTGTCAGGTGTATGCTGTGTGTACCAGCATTAAGGAGCCGTGTACCCGAATCCCCAGGATGACGGGAGAGGAGAAGGAGTATGAGGTTATAGACAGAGGTGAGTGAACGATGATGATGATGAAGAAGAAAATGATGATGAAGAAACAGGTTAAGAGTGTGTGTGTGTGTGTGTGTGTGTGTGTGTGTGTGTGTGTCAGATGAGCGGTATATTAATCCACAGCAAGAGAAATTCTCCATCCAGCTCATCTCACCTGTCAGCTGGGAGGCCATTCCTAACACACGGTGAGCATCGTCATCATCATCGTTATCATCATCAGTGGTTGTAAGGAAATCTGTTCAAGCGTGTGTGTGTGTGTGTCAGGATTGATCTGGAGGAGTGGGAACACGTGACGTGTATGAAGACAGTGGCACTGAAGAGTCAGGAGACCGTGTCTGGTCTGAAGGGTTACGTTGCCATAGGAACCTGTTTAATGCAGGGTGAAGAGGTCACCTGCAGGGGCCGGGTATGCACGCGCGCGCACACGTGTGTTTAATACCACTGTGTTGTAAATCAGGTTAAAGTGTTCATTATTGTGTGTTCAGATCCTCATCCTGGATGTGATTGAGGTGGTACCGGAACCCGGCCAGCCCCTCACCAAGAACAAGTTCAAGGTTCTGTATGAGAAGGAGCAGAAGGGACCCGTTACAGCTCTGTGTCACTGTAACGGTTACCTTGTCTCCGCCATTGGACAGAAGGTACACACACACACACACACACCTTATTAAACATTCCACCATTGTCTACAGCTGCTCTGACATGTCATGGTTTCCATAGTAACAATGACTCCTATGGCAGACTCTGTTAATAATAAACAGATTAAAATAATAATTTACATGGTGATGTTTTCTGTGAAGAGACATTTATTGAACATTTCTGGAAGAAGTCTCCAGTGTGAGCAGAAACGCCATCGAATTACATATTCATGAGGATGAAGGTGTGACTTGGGTGTGGCGTTTTACTCCTGTGAAAGAAACAATCCTCTGTAGAGCCTGTTACTGAATCAGCATGGGCATTTCTGTGGTGATAACGGATCAGTAAATGTATTAGTTGTGTCAGTAGTGTGTGTGTGTGTGTGTGTGTGTGTGTGTAGATTTTCCTGTGGAGTCTGAAGGATAATGAGCTGACTGGAATGGCCTTCATAGATACGCAGCTCTACATCCATCAGATGTACAGCATCAAGAACTTCATCCTGGCAGCAGACGTGATGAAGAGCATCTCTCTGCTCCGCTACCAGGAGGAGAGTAAAACACTGTCACTCGTCAGCAGGGTACGCACACACACGACACAGAGCTGCGATTTCAGCAACAAGTGAAGTGTGAATTAAAATTATATCAATTCTGTTCAATTTCTGTAAGACGAATCGTTTGAATTTGAATGATTCATCTCAAATGATTCCTCAGATCAGTCCTGTGCTGCAGCGTTTCTTCATTTCCCCACTGAAACTTCAGTTCCTAACGCAAATAGTTTCCGTTTAATGGAAGAAAAGTTATAAAAAATTAAAAAACAAGGAGGCTGGTTAATTTTCTACACCGTGACGGAGTTTGTTTGCTGTTGTGTTCAGGATGCGAAGCCTCTGGAGGTCTACAGCATCGAGTTCATGGTGGACAACGGCCAGCTCGGCTTTCTGGGTAACACGAAGACGCTCAGTTCAGCCTCTCATATATTCAAAAACTCCATCCTAAACATCTTACTAAGCTGTAAATGATGTCAAACCTGTGTGTGTGTGTGTGTGTGTTTAATCCAGTTTCTGACAGAGATAAAAACCTGCTGGTCTACATGTACCTGCCAGAAGGTACGTCTGAATAAACCAACACCACGCTGTTATTTAAATGTGTGAGGAACGCTGTACAAAGGGAAGTGATTATTGGGATCCAAGCATGGAATCTTTTTTGGGGGGTTCATTTCATTTGTAAAGCACCGGGAATTGTCCTTTTGTATAAAATAAATTTGCATTGACTGGCATTATTTTATTGCTTTATTTATTTACAAAATAAAAGGAAAAAGCTATTTTTCAGTGCATAATGGACAAGACTCTAAATAATTATATTTGAGAATTTGTATTTTAATCTGTTTTCTGTGCGTGTGCATGCGTAGCTAAGGAAAGCTTTGGTGGCTTGCGTTTGCTGCGCAGAGCTGATTTTAACGCTGGTGCTCATGTGAACACGTTCTGGAGGATGCCGTGTCGCGGAGTTCTGGATCCAGCCAGCAAAAAGGCTCTGAGCTGGGACAATAAACACATCACCTGGTTCGGTAAGAGATGCGCGCACACAGAGTGTATGGGAGGGGGATAAAGATACATCTGTAAACAACAATTTTTTTTTTTGACATTATTATTAACATTTATTATAATCACCATTCCCCTGTAATTAATTTCTCTCTTTCACTTCCTCTTTCTCCCTTTCTTTCTCTCTGTCTGTGTAGCCACTCTGGATGGAGGGATTGGTTTATTGTTGCCGATGCAGGAGAAAACGTACCGTAGGTTGTTGATGTTACAGAATGCACTGACCACCATGCTGCCTCACCACGCTGGGCTGAACCCCAAAGCCTTCAGGTGTTCTCTCTCATATTCTCTCGGTCATTCACTCTCTCAATCATCCCTTCTCTCAGGGTCCTCACATATTCTATTCATCCCTTACTCATTCCACCTCTCCCCATCTGTTCATCCTCATCCCTCCATCAGCTCTTACTCATACCTCAGTCATGGTTGGGTTACATTAGATTAGTTTCTCTCTCTGATATCTGACTGCACCATTAATTATTAAACTGTAATATTTTCCTCTCAGTTCTTCTCTCACTCTGGTTCTGCTGAGCCGTTTATGATCTCTACTGTTCATCTCCATACACTCATTAGGAGGTTATACTGTGTGTGTGTGTGTGTTAGGATGCTGCACGCTGACCGGCGGACCCTACAGAATGCTGTGCGGAACATTCTGGATGGAGAGCTGCTGAATAAATACCTGTACCTGAGCACGATGGAGCGCAGTGAACTGGCCAAGAAGATCGGCACTACGGCTGATATCGTGAGTCTCGTTCTGTCTCCAAGTCGCTGAGAAACGCAGCGTCACAGTCACAGTGCCTTATTTCACACCTTTCACCTTCATATCAGTTCCTCCTTTCTTCTTGCAGATTTTGGAGGATCTGCTGGAGATGGACCGAGTCACGGCTCACTTCTGAATTCCCCGTTTCTCTCGCACGCACCACAATGTGAGGAGCAGCGGAAATAATTCCAGAAAAGTGGAATAATGCCCCTTTATCATTTCTGTTTAATCTGATTTTTGTTGATAAATGTTATGGCCATGTGTTCTGTAGAATATTTTGTATGCAAAAAAAAAAAGCTTTTTTTCAGGATTTGGACTCAGGTCTTCAATTGATAAGGTAACACTCAAATATTAAGAGTAAGGTGTAAATTTTTTCTGGTGTGTGAGGGCATACTTACGGGCAGAACGTAAGGGCACATGGTGTCCCCTATCTAGAGCTCACTGGGTGTAAAACAGATTGATAATAAGCGCACACTAGGTCGTTTTAGCACTTTTTCCTATTTTGATTAAAAACCTATTTAGTGATCCCTCCATTGGAGGAAAAGAACAAGAGGAATGATGGTGCTGCATTGTGACAATCACTTTATAATACATTTATTTCTCACATCCAGAGAACACTGGAAACACAGCATTTTTTTCCCTCATAATCATAAATTTAACAACTTAGTCAAGTTTATTTGTATAGCGTTTTAATAATAGACATAGTCACAAAGCAGCTTTACAGAAAATTGAAGAGTTTAAATGAGCTGATCAAGCCTGCGGCAACAGTGGTGCGGAAGAAACCGTAAGAGGACCCAGACTCTAAAAGGGAACAGATAGTGTGATTTATAAATGGCTCACTTCTATAACTGTCTCAAACTACAACTTGTGTAACCAGGAAATTCATTGTAGTTTTAGCATGAAGTCTGTTTTGTTGACGTTGTCAACTGCAGTCCTCAGCCATGAAAGCATTACTGTAAGAGTCCAGAGCGTCCTCCAAGTGTGACTTTCAACTGTCCATAGGGGGCCGTCCTCCACAGGAGCGATGTGATGAGACTCTAACCAGACACAGGGCAGCAGGATGGATCAGGCAGGTCCGAGGAGCAGAAGAGGTTCAGCACCACCATGTAACTCAGAGAGGGACAAACAGAGGGAAGAGACTGTGGGTGGGGGAACGCAGGTTGTTGTTAGGTATGCCCAATGTCACCTAATGAGTAAGAACAGTGTACATGTTGTGCTAAGTGCAAGCAGAGACTCCGGCAACACCAACTATGACAGCATAACTAAAAGGGGAGAGCCAGAAGTTTACATAGACAGGTTAGCCCTGGGACATAAAGCAGCAGCCACTACACCGTCAACAAACCCGAGCGGGGGGATTTAACATCCATACATACCAGGTTACTGAAACAAGTTGTTTTTGATTCATCTAACAGTTTCCATGTTGGAAGGCAATGAATACGTAGGCATCAAGAAACACTATTACTGGCACCCCGGAAATGATCGTGAACACAATGTACCTCAAACGTGTTGCCCATTTAAATTGTACATGTTTGAGTTGATTGAAGTGTGTAGGAACTTTCAAGTTGTAATCCATGACTTCCTGATTAACTGGGGAACAAATATGAGGGGACACAGAGGCCAAATTCTCTCAACATGGGAAAGATGATAGACACAAACCCAAATGAGGGAGAAGTGTGTTGACCTTCATAAGTCAGGGAACGGTTATAAAAATAGCTCCTCACCTGAAAATGTCCATTTCCACTGTTAGGTCAATAATAGAAAAGTGGACATAAACTGGAATTGTCACAAACTCACCTGGAAGAGGACCCAAATTTATTTTACCCCCTATGTACAGTGAGGAGGAGGGTAAGAGAGGCAAAAAGTTCCCAAGGATTACTGTTGGTGAATTACAAGAAAAAATAAAATCTTAAGGTTTCCAAGTCTCCAAAACTACCATCAAATGCAAATGTGCAGGTTGATGTCCATGATGCAGCTGTACAGATATCTGAAAGAGGAACCCTTCGTAGGGCCACCTATGACACACACACGCTCCTCGTTGAGTGACTGCTCCTATAGGAATAGACAATAGCATCTACAATCCATTTTGACAGCCACTGTTTGGACAAGGCATGACCTCGCCTATGCCCTGTATGACAGAGAAACAGTGAATCTGATTGCCGGAAGTCAGTAGTGGTTTGAATACAAGTCTTTAATGCTCACGCTGGGTACACCAAGTATGCACTCTGCCCCATTCATTCTCTTGAGTTGGAGGCTCAAAAGCTACCAGACTGAAGGTCTGATTTGTGTAAGATGATGAAAAGGTCTTTGGGAGAAAGGAAGGGTTAGGCCATAAGGTTACCCCTGTGTTACCAGGATTCCAGTATAGGCACTCTTGGCTCACTGCTGAGGCGTGCAACTCACCTACTCATCTGGCTTAAGCCATGGCTAAGAGAAAGGCTGTCTTCATAAATAAATACTTCAATTCCAACCTCTCTAGAGGTTCAAATGGAGGTTGGCACAATGCCTTTAATACAAAGGGCAAGTTCCAAGAGTGTACTGGGTTTCTTTGAGGTGGTCTTAGCCTTCACGCACACTTAAAGCGTGTCAGAAGAGTATGGGACCCAGCAGTCATTCCATCTACCCTGTTATGCATGGCTGAGACGGCAGCTATATAAACCTTGATGGTGGAGGATGCAAGGCAGGACTGGAGAAAACTGAGAATTACTGATATAGAACAGCATGTCCGTTCCTGATCTTGTGTGTGGCACCATTCAGAAAAAGCTTCCATCTGTTAACGTAGAGTGCATTGGTGGAAGGTGCCTGGGAGCTGCTGATGGTCTGCACAACTGCTGGATTACAGGATTCTAACAAATGGCTCAGACCCAGAGTTGCAGCCAAGCTGAGTCTGGATGCCAGATTTGACCCTCCAGTTGTGAGAGGAGGTCCTGTCATACAGGGAGGCACCAGGGCTCCCTGTCCAGTACCCTTTGTAATATTGGAAACCACACTCTCCCAGGCCAAGTGGGGGCTATTAGCACCTCGTGAGTCCCATTGAGGATCCTGTCTAGAGTGGGGCAGTATTAACAGTAGTGGAGGGAAAGCATGCAGTAGCTGATCTGGCCACACATGAGCCAGCACATCTTGGCCCAAGGGGCTTGTTGATTCCCCCAGACAATATCAGAGGGGACAATGTGTTGTTGCCTGCGAGGTGAAAAGATCCGCCTTGCCATATCTTTTGTACCATTTTGGGATGCAGCCTCCATTCCCCAGGATGAGGGTGTTGCTGGGATAGATCTGCTGCCCTGTTCTGAGTGCCTGGTAAGTGTATTGCCCTCAGGCTCAATAGATGAGTATAGGCCCACAGTACTAGCTGTTGCACTATCCTTAAGGACTGTTTGAACCTGGTGCTCCCCTGGTGGTTTATATGGGTAGACCACAGACATGTTGTCTGTCCTTATAAGGACATGCTCCCCTACCAGCACTGGGAGGAAATGTTTGAAGGCAAGCAGAACAACCTGTAGCTCCAACACATTTATTTGTTCCTACTGCTAAGGACTCCACTGACCTCTGACTGTTCTGTATTTCCACACTGCTCCCCACCCTGCTAGGGAGGTGTCCATGGCCACAACCTTTCTGCACGAAAGTATCGACCCTAAAGGAACACCCGAGATACATGTTTTTCTCTTCCATAGGTGCAGGTATCTTAGGTAGCTAGCAGTGACTCTGACCAGCTTGCATCTGTGTTGAGTGGGGTGCAGACAAAGATTGTTCAGCCTGACCTAGAGAGACCTCACTGACAGAAGGCCTAAAGGGATCACAGATGAGGCTGTTGTGAGCATGCCTAGCAGTCTGAGAAATTATCTGAAGGCCAGGGCTCAGTCTCTCTTGAAGTGACTGATGAGCTGGAGGATGATGTGAATCCACCTCGGAGAGGGGATGGCAGTCATCAGCTGTGAGTCCAATTGGATGCCAAGAAACACTGTGCATTGACTGGGTATAAGGGAAATCTTTTCATGATTTGTCGTCAGCCCTAGCTTGGTGACATAGGAGATCAGTGAACCCGAGTCCCTCAAAGCATCTATCCTTGACTGGGAACAAATCAGCCAGTCGTCCAGGTAGGGGAAAGTGTGCATCCCTCTGGCCTGTACTGGGGACAGCGCTGCTGCTACACACCTTGTAAAGACTCTTGGTGGTAGTGAGAGTCCGAATGGGAGCATACGAAACTGGTAAGCCCTGCCCTTGAAGGCAAAACAGAAGAACTGCCTGTGCTGAGATATGATGGGAATGTTGAAAGTATGCATCTTTCAGATTGATGGTTGTAAACCAGTCGTTCTGCCTGATGTCCTGCAGCACATCCGTTGTTCTTAACATAAGGAACTTGAAAGTCCTGAGGTACTTGTTCAGAGGCTTCAAATCCAATATTGGGTGAAGTCCACCATCCTTTTTTGGAATAATAAAAAAAGTTGAATAGAATCCATTGTTCTGTGAACAACTGTCTAATGGCTCAATGGCACCCTTCTCCAGGAGAGTCAAGACCTCCTGGCATAGGGCCAGTGTCTTGTTCGAGTCCTTGGTAATGGTCATCTTGACCCCATGGAACCTCTGCGGTCAACGTCTGAATTGAATGCTGTAACCCTGTGACAGAGTTGACACAACCCAGGGGTCTGACATAAGTGCTTCCCAGCACCTGAGCTGCTGCTTGGTGAAGCACCCAACCACAGGAAAGATAGTCATTGTCTTCCCCCTCACCCCTTCCTAGAGGGGCAACGGCCAGAAGACTAGCCATGCTGTGCCAGGTAAGGGGGCTGGATGTGGGTTGACTGGCGACACTTGTCTGAGCATTGTGCCTTTGGCTGCATTATCAGCCGTGGTATTGTCTGAGCTATATTTATTGCCATAGAGGGCCTCTGTTGGGGGGGTCATGGTGCAGATTGACAAACTGCAGTCTGGCCTGTGTAACCTGTAGGCTACACTCCAGAGCTTACTGTGCAGCAGTTCCAAACAGCTGTCCTGGTTCCTGCAGGGTTCCAGAAGTGAAGACTGGGCTAGCCATACCAGACACTGAGTAAGGGTCAGTGAAGACATTAGCCTACCAAACTCTCTGGTCATATAGGCAAATGCCTGCAAAGAGGCTTCACTCAGGCTCTGGGCAGAAGGGTCGACCTCAGAGGTCTGCAATGTCTGGGACAGGGCAAGCATAAGGTGTGACATAGAATTCCCAATGCATCCAATATGAGCTGCTGTGTCATAGCTCCTTACAATCTGACTATCTGTCAAACGGCATTGCAGCCAGGGACAGCGTGTATTGGGCCTAAGTGCTTCATCAGGCTCTATATTGGGCATGTGGTCTAGGCTGTGATCAGCTACATCCTGCATGCAAGCCAGTGCGCTGCAGTCACTGGGGAGATGAGCAAAACATCTGAAGTCAGCCCAGCATCTCTACAACTTCTCAATATATGAGGCTGAAGGTGGGGCACAGAAACATGCAGACTGAGAGGTCTTCTTGGAAAAGGCACTTTGAGGTGTCACCTGGGTTTGTGCTGCCTCCAAAGCCAGACGTGCTAGAGTCATCTTCACAGCAGGCCTGACTGATGTCTGGCTAGTCTTGGAGCCCATCGGTGAACTGTGGCTTGTCTCCTGGGAGTTGGGATGAGAAAAGTGGGAACTCTCCTCTACTCCCCTCCTCAACACCCCTACCACTGAGAACTAGGCTCTCTGAAGCCCTAGCAGAGAGGGCATTTTGATCTTAAAGGCTGGTGACCGTAAGAGACTGTTGTGGGGTTGTAGCGAGTACGCTAGCAGGCTGTGCACTAGGTTGTTACAGATTAAAGTAAGAGGGTCTTAATCTCTGCAAACTCGGAGGCCAAAAGTATCAACCTTTTGGGCCAGGGGATCTACTTTCCTGCGTTTGCCCCTAGTGGGGGCCTCCTGTGACTCAGATCTGTGGCGCTTGTGTGCACTAGGAGACACAGCACTGTTCTTTGGTGCAGAGGGCAATTGAGAGCTTATTTTGCTCTCTAGTTGGGCTAGCCTGTCCAACCATGTTGCTAGACTCATGCAGCTGCAATTCATGTACGCCAGCTCCATCAGTCCCTGCCTTAAGTGTTCAACCCAAAGGCAAGAGGGACATTGATCATGGCCATCATCTGGCTCACGAAGGCTTTGGCAATCAATGCACGTCATAAACATCATCAACTACTGCTTCCACTAGACCTAGGTTGATGCAGTAACCTAATTACTAGCCTATTCAGAGGGTTTCTCCTAGGCAGCTATGTAAGTGAAATACTGTGCAGCAAGTGTATTTGGTGCAGTTAGGGGTGAACAACTGCCTTGCACTTGGTTAATAATAAAAGACTAATTATATAATTAATTTCCCTACAAACAATTCTACAAAATAAACTAAAATCATGGGGAATAACCCTTAACTGAAATGCAGTTTCTTCAGGCGAGTAATCAGTCTTCAATAACAATTTAACATAAAAGTGGATAGTTACCATCTAGCTCTCAAACAAAGGCCTGTTATGCCAACACAGTTTGCATTTTGTAACGAAGAGCCCTGAGGAGAGATCCCAGCCCGCTACTCAAATTAATTGCATTCAAGATCAGTGTTAAGGCGAGAAACACCACCAGATCACAAACTTAGTTGTTATTCTTAGACTGCTGAATCAGAGCAAGTCCACTCATATACGGCTTAAAAAAAGATTTACTTACAGTACCTGTTGTCGTATAACACCATCCGTGGCTTGCTTGAAAGCCTACGGAACACACTTAACTCTAAAAGGCTAATCACAGTCTTTGGATGGCGAAAGTTTGCAGCTCCAACTCGTCTTGAGTTACAAGTCTACCAGCAAGGCCTGTACACTCCTGAAAAAAACCTGCTTACCAAACGCAAGAGGTCACTTCCTGGGTGAACATGCCTTTAGTGCTGGGGCAAGGGGCATAAGCCACAGGTAACTTTGTTGATACAAGCACTTGACCTGCACGTACATGTGATGGACATCCAGGTGATTAAAGCACTGCCTCTGGCGGTCAGTAGAAATGAAATAGAACTGACTCCCTCTGCCAGGAGACCAAAACTGGGTCGTCATTGGATCTTCCAGCAAGACAGTGATCTGAAGCATCTGTCCAAATCAACACAAAAATAGTTCCCCAAGCGCAGAATCAAGCTTCTGCCCTGAACATCTCAGTCCCCTGAGCTGAACCCCAGTGAAAACCTGTGGGCTGAGCTGTAGAGGAGAGAGCACAAGAGAGGGTTGAGGACCCTGGATGACCTGGAGAGACTGTGTAAAGAGGAATGGGCTCAGATGCCCTGCTCTGGATCTCCAACCTTATAAAATATTAGAGGAGAGACTCAGTGCTGTTTTACTGACAAAGGATTAAATATAGGGGTGCCAATAATACATTACATTAATGGCATTTAGCAGACGCTCTTATCCAGTGTGACATACAACATACCCAGAGCAGCCTGGGGAGCAGTTGGGGGTTTGGTGCCTTGCGCAAGGGCACTTTAGCCATTCCTGCTGGTCCAGGGAATCAAACCAGCAACCTTTTTGTCTCAAAACTGCTTCTCTAACCATAAGGCCATGACTTCCCAATAATAATAGTGATATTTCTTTTTGTTGAAAATGATTATTTCTTGGAATTTGTTTTTCTCCAAAACATTTTTCAATTAAAGTTGAGAGCAAAAAAGTTAATACCATTGTATCTGTACAAGTTGGTAATGTATTAAAAACAAAATAAATAAATAAATACACATCATAAAAATGAGGGGGCGGCACGGTGGTGTAGTGGTTAGCGCTGTCGCCTCACAGCAAGAAGGTCCGGGTTCGAGCCCCGTGGC
>JAPFFA010000008.1:1571464-1581598 GCA_026153275.1 Sciades herzbergii | reverse complement strand
TACTTTTAATACTTAAGTATTTTTAAAAGCAAGTACTTCAGTACTTCAACTTAAGTAAAAATTTGACTGGAGAACTTTCACTTGTATCAGAGTCACATCTGACCAGCGGGATCTGGACTCTGACTTCAGTAATGAAGTTGGGTTCTTTGTCCACCGCTGGGAAAAACTGATTTTGAACTGAAACTGAATCACATTGCTGTTCAGTGAACTGACTCAAGCTGAATCACTGTGAATGAACAGAAACTCACCTGCTCACTGGAGGCGTGTGGAGGCTGCTGAGGTTGTTGATATTCTTCCTGCTGTAACTGTCTCGCTAACTCCAGATCACTTAAAGGTCCAGGAGCCTCACCCTGACTCTGCTGCAGAGACATAGCCACCAGGTAGTCCTATAACACACACACACACGTTTACTTAAAAGGTCATATGACCTACAATCAGACGTTTCCATCATTCACTAAGTTTACAAAGAACCTCAGAGGATCGTTCTGAAAACTGGAACCCTAGTGGTCACCTGATCGATCTGCTGCTGCATCTGCTGCGCCGTCGGCTTGCTCGGATTCTTCTGGGACGGGAGACACAGTCGGAATTCCGAATCACAGAAATTCCCATCTCCTTCCACGTTATGGAGACTCTCCCACACCACGGTGTCCTCCTGCAGGAAGCCCTGATCCGTCACCAGCAGGTACAGGTGACCCTGAGAACACACGAGTAAAACACACACATCTCAGAACATTTAGGCAATAAAACCTGCCAGACAATCCCCACTGAACTTAAATCTCTGGTCTTCTTAATTAACAAACACTTTGACTGTAACAGATATTTTTGATATCTGTGATATTTTTCAGCGCTGATCAATTTAATAATTTAAAAATGCATTTTCTGTTTTATGCAACCTCCTTTAACTTATTTCCGATTTAACGTATTTACATCTATTTGTTTGATAGATCCTCGAGCTGAGGATCAAACCAGTGACCTTCGAACTCCGCTACGCTACACAGCTGTTTATTTTAAACAGAAAAACGTGGAGGAAACAGAACACTGTCAAAGGACAGCCATAAAATAAAAGACTAAGAGTGTTAAAGAATAAGAGCAGATCACGGCCAGCGTACACACAGAGGAAACAAATCGTCTCCTTCACGCCGGATTCAAACCGCAACCACATTCACGCTGCGCAAAGCACGAGTCACGCGTACAGAAAGGGACTACACAGCCTGGGCAGGAAGCCCCGCCCACAGCATGTTGACTGGCAGCGTGGACACCCAAGCAAACAAACAAAAAAGCAATAAGGAAAAAACGATAAAGAAAAGCATTTATTTTCTTATTCTTTCACAGATTTATTCTTTTTTAACAGCGTTCCTGTGACTCCATAATAGAATACATTCTGACCATTATTTATTTAAACAAACAAATATTTATGCATAAATGTGTTCATAGTATATTTGCACGAATTTACACTGGATTAAATAAATAATCAATGCGATACATTTAAATCACAGTTGCAAACATAACAGAAATGTCTGGAATTAAACTCTCTCTTTCTCTCTCTGCAAGTTTATTAGTTTAATTCCTAATATTTCTATTGCCACGGTGTTATTGAAACACTTTTAAATGATGGAGTGAACATGTCCACGACGCATCATTTAGTAAATTATCTCTGCTGTGATGTGACACACTGCTAACTGCTTCATGCTTTCCATCCTTAACTTGAAAATTATTTGACAGATTTTTAAAATTTGCTTTCCCAGACGCTGCATGAAAAATTTGCCTCCAAATGACACTGGAGTCCAATCGTTTTTTTCATTCAGCTGCTTTTTAAATGACAGATTAGTTCATTTCAGTAACGTGCGTGATGAGCGAGCGTGAGGGTTCAGGGAGTTTAAGGAGATCAGGGATTAGTGGATCACCTTGTGCTTGATCATGGTGCTGAAGTGATTGTTCCTGAAGAACACACACAGCTCTCCCTCCTTGGCGGTGGTGTTGAGTTCACACAGGCCGTGATACGACAGCTGGGTGGCCGTCGACTCCAGAAACTGCTCCGCTATCAAACCTGTAACCACACCACAGTATTACAGGGGCTTGGGGACTCCGTCATTTTCCTCAGAGTACGGATTAAACATCCTCCAGATCCAACATCAAAGGAAATAAAACAACAAGAGTGCTCCGAGAGCACAATATCAACAGCTGCCAACTAGATCTATGCTACAAGTGCTTAATACACCCTCATGAAATTGTCAAAGTGTAATTTTGTTAATCGAGGGCTGTAACTCCGGTAAAATGCGACTGAATTGAACGAAATTGCGATCTGCGTATTACCGACATATAACAAAGAATCCCGTCAAGTTTAGTGAAATTCCTCCAAAAACTGTGAGAGTTGATTTCCGAAGGCGAGTGCCCTTCCCGGGATGGATGGACAGACGGACGGATATCGCCACGACATAATCCCCCTTCAGGCCTCTCGGCCAGCGGGGAATAAAAACACTGAATCACTGGAGTGTCAAAAAAATAAATAAGAGAATCACAAATCATGAGCAAAACAATCAGGTTTTGAACAAAACAGCTTTCACACAGGTGCTGCCACCACCGTGTTTCACATCCTCCTTCTTCTGATGCTTCAGAGATTAAAAGGGGGGGGGGCCTGATGGTAAATAGCACTTAAAGTGAGTCGGTTTAAGCCACTGAATCAAACTGCTGTTTTTTCAGGAATTTGATTTATTTTATTTAAAAAAAAAATAAATGCTTTAGATTCTAATTGTAAACCAAAACATCACTGAATGGAAAAGGTGATTAGTGAATTTTAGAAAAAAAAAAAATTATATTAATATAAGAATTTAGAATCAATTTGAACCAAATGAATCAACTCACCGTTTATGGAAGTGAACAGAATTGTTTTCATTATTTCAAAAAAAGATTTTATAGTCTAAATGAAAATCAATAAACTGCTGAATTGGATCAGTGTTTAGAAAACCAAATCATTTTTATTTGCAAACATCATTTGAACAGTGAATCACTGAATGAAATCAAACTGAATCATCATTATTTCGAGCTTGTGCTTGTAGTCTAAAGATGGAAAACTCAACTGAGGAACTGTTCCGAACACGTTTATAAAACCGGAACTCAGACAGAGTGATCAGACATGATTCCTCGTTCCCACCTTCGCTCACTCGGCTGCTGTCTGTCGAGTGTTTGTAGATGATGATCTTCTCCACCAGCTGGTTGTAGCTCAGTTTCCCCACCGCGGACTCCGTCTCCGGGCTCTGGAAAGAACATTGAGATAATTATTCACCTTGCGGCGTTGAATAAAGATTTATTACATCACACCGCAACGTGTGTCTTATTGAGATATAAATAACGTAGATTTAAGCACAAATTCAGAGTATGACTCCTTACACTCGGCTCCTGTCTGTACAGGAAGCAGCTGTGTTTATTATATCGGTTATTAAACACTAATTACACGTCTCTCCTCAGCTACACCTTTTCTTTATTGTGTTTCTGGTTTTGTGATAAATTTCTGCATGAAACTGGGAATGTAATTAAGACCAGGATTAGTGTTGGGCTGAAACCAGCGGAGAAAAACAGTGGCTCAGATGCCAGAGAATAAAGAACACATTCAATTCAATTCAACTTTTACTATTTTGCGTCTTTTTTTTTCCTGTATATCTGACATTTTAACATCGGCCCATGAACAACACATGCAAACCAGCCGTCATGGCTAATTCTGACACATTTACACTTTATTAAATGTGCACTGTCCATGTCAAATAAATCTTACAAAATAATAAATAATAACGAAAAGGCTATACACTGCAACCTCACTGTTCACTAGACTGAAAAGTTCCACTCGTCACACCGAACACTCACTCTGACGTAAAACAAGCCCAACTGTGTGTATATTTATGCTTAATTCGCTTAAAAGGAAATAAATCCCACTCGCTGTCGTTTGCTTGCCACATCTTTCTTTTCAGCTCGTCATGTTGATTGCAGTTATGATCGAAGTCTCGGAGCGCTTTCTCTTTAAAAGCTAAAATTGAATTTTTCAGGATACCGTATTCTTTAGACAAATTTGTTGCTTTCTCACCGCGCTTTAGATGCTCCAGGATGTGAAGGTTGTCTTTGACGGAGAGTATCTTACGTTTATGAGCGTCATGTAATGGAGCGGACAATCACAGAATGAGTGTTGATGTAACAACGGGCAGGCAAACGGTTCAGAAATGTAAGACAAAGGCAGAGTTGTGGAACAGGCAATAAATCAAGCAAAGCACAAACAAAACATCAGAAATAATCACAAAGGCAAAGTCCAAAATACAAACGCGAGTCAAAACCAGTAAAGCAATACACAGATAGAAAGGCTTGGTAATGTGAGACACTCGGTACAGCGCGTATACGTCACAAAGTTTGTGTGTTTATGTTCAGGGAGTCCTGATAAGTGTGCATGCTGTGACTGCGCGCTAATCTGGAACAGGTGCATGGTAATCTTTCCTCATGGCGATGTGCGCTCAGAGTGTGTGGATGTGACAACAAGTAGCCATGACATCAGTGCTTATGAGAGTACAGACACGAGTAAAACTGCTTTTAGCTCAGAAAATAAAGTTTTTTTTTTTTTAAGTCAATGATCACGGTTCTCAATAATTGTGAATGACTGACACCTAATGAAGTTAGGCTCGTTAAGCCTTTGTTTTATGGCAAGAACACGTATTGTTAACCTGACTACGGACTTGATTACTTACTGTTTGTCTCTGGGAGAAGACTGCGCGTGGCTCAGTGATGGGGGTTTTTGAAGACTGACTCATTATCATTAACTTATTTTGTTACATGCGAAAGTCTGTAGTAAAAGAGTTCGTTAGCAGGGTTGCACTGTTATTGGATTTGTAAAATATTTTTAAAAACTTGAAACGGGAAATGTTTTTAAAAAAAAAATGCAACTTTTTTTTTTACAATTTAAAATAGTATTTATACTTTACAAGGTAAGTAAAAAAATGTAATTAAACAGAAAAATGTTTTTTTTTTTAAATCCATGTAACAATAACAGATGAATAAGAATATTAGGATCAGCTGATACTCGACGTTTCAGTGTCGTACGTCAGAAAAGGAAAAATCTAACACGACTACAGGTATTACTAAAAACAAAGTAATATTTCATTAAAAATCCAGCGATGTTTGAACATGTTTGAAGTTTCCTGCTGTCTGAATCTTTAAAACAGTAAAATCTCTCTCCTCCGTTTCAGCATTAATTTAATTTTGCAGGCTGTAAATAAAGAATCACTGAATTCGTTTTATAAAGTTCAGTATTTTTCAGAGAAGCTAATCATTTATTATAAAACCCATACATTTTGGTCGTATCGCCCAGCCTGTGGTGTTCATTACGCTACTGATAATAAACAAAAATAAACCTTAGACTGCACTTCAGACTGTTTCTGATGTCAGGAACCCTTTCACAGCTTCCTTTACTTTCCCCTCGTACAGAATTCCCCGTGTGCTTCGTGTTTATTATAGAACAGGTGTATAATCAGGAACAGACCTCAGTGATGAAGGTCGTGACCATGTCAGCGATCAGTTTGGGAAGATAATAAAATAATAAATAAAAGTGCGAGTGTGGTCTCTGACCTGTGGATCCACCAGCCAACCGTGATACAGAGGAATGTTGAGTAAATCAAACACGATGCACTCGGGCGTGTACTCGAAATCCGTCACGCCTGTAAAGCGCACGTTTACGTCCAGACCCGTCGATAACTTCGGCAGCACGGCCATGGCATCGCTCATGTTCTGGAAACAATGAAAGGAGAAAAAGATGGTCATTTTTATTTAATAAAAGAAGAAGGAGGGACGGCACGGATTCTATTTCCAGTACCGGGCCCAGATCAGCAAAACGTGGTGGATCAGAGATCAGATCCTGGAACACACAGCAAAGACTGGGGGGAGGAGAAAAAAAAAAAGTTTTTCTGGATCTGGAAATTTACCTATAAAAGAGATTTGCCTGTTTTTTTTTCCCTCATTTGTTCGGATTGATTTTATTATATTTACACTTTACTGCAGCACCTTCCATAATTATTGACACCCCTTAAAAAGCATTAGAAAGAACAAGTGAGCTTGTGTAAAGGTCCTGCCCTGCTCTGGATCTTAAAGAATGTTACAGGAGAGACTCAGTGCTGTTTTACTGACACGGGGCGCTGGACAGAGTATTAAATGCAGGAGGGCCAATAATAGTGCAACATGTGTTTTTGTTGAAAATACTTTTCTTGGTGAAGGATTTGTTTTTCTCTGAATAAATCTATTTCAGTTAATGGTTGGATTTTTCTCATCTTTTCAGTGCGAGATGAAGCGACTTCACCAAAGGGTGGATTTTTCCCCCCCTAATTTTTACAATGGGCGGCAATAATTATGGAGGGCACCATGCATTTATAGTGTGAGTGATGTTTGAGTAAAAAAGTTTAACTGAAGTGTTTCAGTTAACAAATAACATTTTAAAGCTCAGTAGTTTTTAGAGGAAATATATGGGAAGGGTTCAGTATCGGAAAACGATCAATCATGCTGTCTGTAATAATAATAATAATAATAATAATAATAATCTACACTACTAAAGGAAGGCTGTCTGTCTGTGCAAATCGACACAGCTGGATGCACGTACTCCATACTTTGCACATGGATTGGTGACACCACAGAGACGCCCAAGGCCACATTTTTGATTTTCCAAACCATGGGATTAGTGCCAATCCCACACACTATTCCTTTCCCACAGGCTACATGCTCACGCTAACACACTGTACACAGCATCGGCGGGGAATCCCCTCCCCCACTCGCCCGAGAGTTTCAACTGTCACAGGCAATAACTACTAGTAGTAGTAGTAATAATAATAATAATTCAAAGTACAGCCTAAGAAAGGTTCAAGATATATGCTTATAAAATTCCTTTAAGAATACAGCTTTTTAAAAAGTAGTTACGTTATATTATACTGTTTGAATTTTGATAATCTTTCTTTTTTATTAGAAATTTATTTATTGAGTGATTGCCCTAAAGTATTAATTTTGTAAGAATAAAGCCTCAGGGCCCCCCCAAAAAAATAGGCTTATAAAAAGTTTAGAAATTTGCCCTATACATTTATAAATAGATTAAAAAATAAATCAAAAGATTTAACATTATTAACATTTTGTATTCCTAAACACACACACCTGCTGAAAATTGAGCTCCATGCCCTCGGCCTTCTCTCTCGGCTTAATGGACAACACACACTCACCTATAACACACACACACACACACACACACACACACACACGGGATCAGAGAGGAGTAATATCACCTAAATCATGACATTTTCGGTATGTTGTGGAAAATACCAGTGTACATCACAGAGAAGTGTTAAATAAACTACGGACTCATTCACAGACGCGCGTCATAACGTCATAAAATACATCATCTGTTGCTTACAAAGACTCCGATTGGTCAGAAGGTGTTGATTAATTCTCTATAACAGCAGCTCTGACAGGAGCGCAGGTTTATATTGATGGTCTCTATAGCAACAGCTCATCTCGATGCCCACACACTTCCACTTGCCCTTTACGTTGGCGTGGATGTTAAGCAGTACGTCCACTAGAGGGCAGCTCAGAGTCACAAGTTTCACAGCAAGGCAGATGGATGGAGAAGGTCAGAACAATGGAAAAGTGGAGGCGGAGTTTAAAATGTATTCCTTCAATCATTTAACTTCTCCTCAAATGTTCTGCCATTTTAAAAATAATGTTCTCAGTGTTTTGCTTGAAGTCTTGACTAAACTGCCCCTGTGATTTCCGGTGGTCCTGCCCTGTTTCATCTGTCGGCTTTCAGGAAATGTGCACAAATACAGAGGAAATGAGCACAGAGTCCAGACCGAAGGCTCCGTCTGCATCTCTATTTAACGCTGAACAGAAATCAGACGTTTATTTCTGTATCATCTCTGGAAGGAGTCTCCAGTGTCAGCGCTGTAACAGTCAGAGGAGTTTACACGACTTTACAGTTTCTCAGTAACACGATGTAACAAGCTGCCATTTTACTTTTTGCCTCATTAACTTTGAGAGAATAAAGAGACTCTGGTGAGGGAAAGACTGTTTATAGCTGCTAGAACATCAGGGAGAACAGGAACGGACTCTGAATGTACACCGAACGTAACTAAACATGAAAAGTATGACGTGTTGGGGTTTTTAATAAATAATGAAGCTGCTGTGTTAGAAGAGGAATAAAACACGTGTGCGGCTGTAACAGTAACATCATTAATCTCCAGTTTAATGCAGTAGGTTTGAGATGAGAAAGGAGTGAACAGGATACCGAGGTGAGCCATGAGCTCCTCGATGGAGATCACCTCCGTCTGGGCGGGTAACTTCGCCTGGGAACAGGAACAAAACAAATCATAATAAATTACATCATTTATACATTTAGAGCACAAACTTATACACCGAACGCTAATCAGCTTCGATCAGATTGTCTCAGTGGCTCGTATCTGATTAAATATGACATGTGGGACACGCTTCAAAATATTTTCAGAGCCAACGGGTGCGTTCTGTTCCAACTGACCAGCTTTGTGGGTGTGTCTTATCAATAGGGGTGGGGCTAATTTCAGTCTGAAAAACAGAGGATTCTTTTTTTCTAAATTGTACGATTAGTGATGACAAAATGATAGATATCCTTTAGTAGAAAAAAAATGACCAGTGTTACAGCAGGATCGTCACTGTAACATTTCCTGCTTTTTTTTTTTTTAAATCTCATCAATTTCATGTTTAAAAAGTTTGAATACAAAACAGAGTTGAGTTCACACCGTACGATTTTACAGCATGGTTTTATTGGTTTAACTCAGGTTCTGTGTTGCACTCTTGAGGATTTCTCTGTATGTGGCTCAGCCAATCAGATTTCAGAACCAACACAATCTCAGCTTACCACTAAAGAATTCTTTAACGATGTGCGATTTTGTACGTAAAGCCAGTTTCAGTGTGAGATTAATCACGAACACACACAGGTCTCACCTTCCACCTGAGGAAGAGGATGTTCATGATGGCCAGCAGGGGGCAGGGTCCGTTTTCACTCTGCGTGATGATGGGAGTCTTTTCCCCTTTCCACGTGATCCACTTGATGTAGTAATGCGTCTGTACTGAGGGAGGGGCCGATGAGGACGAGGGTGCTGAAGGCGGTACAGACGGGGGCGTCGACACTGCAGCCTGCTCCGCCTCTACACACGTCACATCGTCTCTGCATGACGGCACTCCTCGATCCGCCTCCGCCTCGTCCTCACCGTCCAGCGCCGACCTCACAGACGTCTGAGGGTCATCCGTGGATGCGGACACATCGTTCAGAGTGGACACGGACAGCGTCTCATCCACAACACTGCTCACGGACGACGTGATCTCCGAGTCCTCCCTCTCAGAAAGGCTCCTGCTGCTCACCGCACTGGCGTCCTCGCTGTCCGAGCAGGTCGTGCCTGTGTGAGACAGGGGCGTCTCGGTGGACGTCTTTTCCTCGTCGTCTGTTCGGCTGCTCGCTTCGTTTTCGCTCATCGGTTTCTCTTCACGCACGACTCCGTCAGGGTCCGACCCGGGCTCCGCCATGCTCCCACAGCGGACAGGGCGGGCGGTTATACAGACCGAGGATGGAACAGGAAGTTGCTGTATGATCCGTGTGGCAGTGTGGACTGTCCTGAGACTCGACGCACGAAACTACACTTATCGGGAGAAATAATCAGCGTCACCTCGACATCTCTCCGTCCTCCGTCCAGTCACACTGTGAGATCTGAGAACTTATTAACAGAATCATCTACCTGCGCCGCCCCGACTCACACGGACATGTTTTTATTTAACAAACGTCTTTAAAAGCTCACAGGAGAGTAAAAGCTCACAGGAGGAGTTCCTCTCACGGACAGACGACGTTCATTTTTCTCTTCATTCATCAGCGTTTCTGCGTCTCTGAAACACATTACACCAACCTCATCATCATCATCACTCACTGGGTCCTAAACCACACCCTGTTCACGGCACTATTCAGCGACATAATGATTAACTGATTTATTAAAATGATCATACAGGGGACGGGCGATATGATAAAAATATCATGATATGTAAAGACATTCTGGTGTAAAATTAAAAGTGTAAGAGGGGCAGGAGGGTGTAAGGGGGGGGATGGGG
>JAPFFA010000008.1:1079816-1091512 GCA_026153275.1 Sciades herzbergii | reverse complement strand
TCTATGTTCTATTCTGAATAAAATGTGGAATTTTGAAACTTCCACATCATTGCATTCCGTTTTTATTTACAATTTGTACTTTGTCCCAACATTTTTGGAATCAGGGTTGTACAAAACTAAATACAAACCCTGGGCACAATAAACAGTACACTAAGTATGAAATTTGGCGCAGAGCCCAAGGCCTGTTTAACTCAAGTGTCAAGAGTTACAATTCAATCAAGAGTTAAAGACGCCACTCTTTCAGAGTCACAGGCTGTGCCCCCAAAAAACAATTAAAAGAGCATCTACCTTCTACCAGAGTGCTAACAGCCATGAGGGCATCCTCCTGCACCCCTCCCGAGCCGGCTGTGCTCTGAAACATGCGCAGGAGAGACGCCATGACTACGTCAGAGATCTGCAGAGCGTCCTGGTGCTGAACCTTCCGCAGAACGTTCTGGAGAGTGGAACACAAGGTTTAGTCTTTCCAGCAGGTGCTGCATTAAGGGTGCATTTTATTTTCCTCAGCTTTGTAATATAAACTTGTCTGGAAATTCTACACAAACGGATCATCCATTGGAAACAGACACACTGGGGGCTTTTCATCTCCAATTCACACCACCTCGTTTCCTTTCCTCGCATTTTAGCCCCACCCTCAAGAAAGCGAAGAAAGGATGCAGGAAAATGGAAATGAGAACAGGAGGAACTGTTTACTGAAGCATCACTCTAAAGCAACTCCAATGAACCTAACATACCCGGGGAGGTTTTATTACCTCCGCCAAGGAGGTTATGTTTTCGGTAGCGTTGGTTTGTCTGTTAGCAACATTACGGGGGGAAAAAAAAAAATAATAATTTATGAATGGATTGCTCTGAAATTTTTTCCAGGTGTGAGACTGGGCACAAGTAACAATCCATTAAATTTTGGCAGTGATCCGGATCAACTTCTGGATCCTGGATTTTTTTTTAAAGGATTCTTGGCAGAGGTCTGCGCTCTCCGAGTGCTTTTCTAGTTTTAAACAAGATTCTAATTACCTGACTTTCATTCATACCCATGCCCACATGGTGTACCCACTGTTTATACCCGAGACTGACATTCATCTGCTTCCTTCCCTGAATCCTCTAGGCTCACTAATAACCGGTACTTCAGGTACTTCAGGTAGGTGTGAGGTCATGTGGTACAACCTCTCTGTGCTCACTGTTCATAAACAGATCAACTGACACCGAATCAAACTGCACTAAGAGCTACAACCAAGATCACGCAGTTCAAGACGGTGTACACTGCTCAAATGTTCAGTTATGAAGCTGAAGGGCGGAGTGTCTGGGAAGCAAGACGTGAATTTTGGGAAGCCCCCAGAATGCATCTTAGCTGCTGCTATAGTCTTCCATGACATAATCCACCAGGACAAACCACAGTGTGGGAGAATAATGTGGGGCGGTGTACACATGGTGTATTATACGAACAAACCTGCAGTGTGGCACAGAGCAGAGACTGGAGATCATTAAACTGGATTCGGTCTGATGTGCTCTGGATGTGAGACTGGGGGGGAAAAACACACACAAAGATATGAAGATTATCAACTTGGCCAGGAAACAAGTTATTTGATGTTATCCAAGCACTAGAGATGATCCAGGAATCAAACTCTGGTTCAGAATTCAAATCAACTCTTGATTCTTTGACCACTTTTTAAGGATCACCACATGTATTGAATCTGTACACTCGTGTCGCACTGCGTGCTGCTTGTGACCAACACCTGCATTTTTGAATTACTGATTTACTGCACAAAATCCTGAGCAGATATTAAATACTTGCTATGTGGCATAAAACTTCAATCGTGTTCATGCGTGAGTGTGCAAAGCGTCCTCTCGAAGTTAAACCAGTGAAATTAACGGCTGATTAAATAAGCAGCACACACAGATGCTTCCTCTCTTCCTGTTTGGGTCTCAACTCAGAGCCATGTTGCAAGTTTTGTTCCCCTCCATCTGGCCCATGCAGCTACGCCACACTTATGTAAAACCTGGTGTTCCAGTTGATGCTCGAGGACCGTGTGGAAGGGAACACTGGGAGATTTCAGATGCATGCTGTAGTTACAGACATGAAGCTCAGTGAAAACACTTCCTCCATCACACTGGGTCACTTCACATATACTCGGGCATCGTTACAGGAGACCAATAATGAACATGTTTACAGGAAATAATACATAAATAACTGACCTCCATCTGCAGAACCTGCTGCAGGCGCTCCATGATGACTAGTGTGGTTTTCTGCACTGCCGGGTAACAGTCCTTAGCACTGTTCTTCACTATCTCCATCAGAGCCTCATATGCAGCACTGCGCAGGTTGTTCTGGTGTCCATCTGGCCTGTCTCACACACACAGCTCAGGTTACAACAACTCTACATCACTGCTGAGTGGAGAAACTTACAGCCACACCAACTTAAAGATGTTCGAGAACAAGTAAAACTCTGCAAAACAGGGATATCTCCACCACCATGCCTAGTCCTTGTTACTAATGTGTATTCCTCAAATACTCTTAATATACCTCAAACAGGACATGTGACCTTGCTGTGACCTTAACCCTGTCTCTAAAAACTATTCAGTTCATCTGCTGGTCACAGATCACTCTTTTGAAATCCTACACTCCACCACTGGCTCGAGATATTGTGCTAACGACAATCTCAAATGCACAGACAACACGATAACCACTCCACCACCTAGTGACGGAGGGATAAAAAGACAGGACATGAAGAGAACAAAGCATGACCGATACAAAGACAGAAACTGAAATAAACAAGGACAGAAATTGAAAGGGATAGAAAGACCAAGAAAAAAACAAAAGGAAAGACTGAAATAATAAGAAAACTTATTTCAAGGTTAATGTGTTGTATTCAAGCCCTCTGTCCCATGACTGGAACCTACCTGTCTGTGGTTTCCAGAAGTTTCTGTACGATGAGTTCAAATGAAGAGGACAGGCAGTAGGTGCTGGGCTCCTCCTGATCTTCAGCAGCATCAGTGGCTTCATATGCAGCTTCAGCCAAACTGGAGAACGCCTGAACACAAGAAACAGTTATTTAACTGGGTTCAGGTAGGTAACTCCACATACAGGTGTGAACAAGGACACACTGACCCAGCAGACGTTGGAGGCGACGCGTGGCTCGGCCCCCAACCCCTCGATGAGGCACTGCAGCAGAGGATTCAGGTACAGCTCGTTAATGGCAGCTTCAGGAAGCAGATCGCAGATTCGTCCCACCGTCCACGCCGTGGTGTCCCTCACCACCACGCTGGGGTCCTTCATCAGCTCTATCAGGGTGGGCATGGCCTACATACACACACGCACGCATCAGCACAAAGCTTGATCAGGCGTGGTCAGTCCACACTCCTCTACTCACCTGAATGACTAGCGGTTTGAGCTGGTTAAGCTCGGGTCCTTCCAGGATGGAACCGAACGCCATGACCGAAGCATCCCTGTAGCGCCAGTCCAGGTGTTTAATGTGCTCTTTGATGAAGGGGAGGACATGAGGTACGACATCGTCCTCGCAGCACGTGGCCAGCAGCATCAGACACACGCCGGCTGCTTTACACGGGTTCCAGTCGTCGTCATCATCATTCTCATCCTGTTCTCACACACACAGTTCACAATTCCGTTTATTAAACCTGTGTGTAACAATCAGTACATGATTCCAGTCATTACAGATATTCGTTATTAATGGAGCAAAACTGCTACACTAGCATTGTGTATTACCAGTCTTTGCTAACTTATTCACTTCGTTAAATTAGCGGTGACCATCATGATGCTAAAACAGATACTGGTTATGAAAATAGTTTTAATGTATTAGCCCATGCAAGTGTGGGTGAGTGTTTGATACGCCGTGTAACACTTAAACACACCTGCTTCGTGAGGGTCTGTGTAAGAATGGGCACCAGGTACTGCAGAGCTCCTTTAGCATAGAACTTACTGGTGTGCTCCGGCGGCCGGCCCTGCTCCGACGCCTGAAACAATCATCCACAGTCAAACAAAGCATCAGAGGAATCACTGACTTTACCCGCACTCAACACTCAGCAACTTGCTCATTACTTCATAATAAACTTAGCCATAAATAATAAATCCGTGCAGTCTGGCCATCAGTGAGCTAATTGAGCATCAGTAAGTATTAAACTGAAACGTTACGGTAATAACCGTGTCATTAGGGTTACATGGGGGCTGATGGAGACTCGGAATCCAAAGCAAAATCCTGCTTTTAAACTTTACAATCCATATCAAACCTTTATTAGATTAGATAAAAATTTACAGAGGAGACAGAAAGCTGGCTCTACCTCCGTGGCTTCAATGGCCAGGTCCATCTCCTCGTCACATACGTTGGACCAGAACTCAATTCCTTGCAGAGCGACTTCATCAATGTCACTCTTCATGGCTTCAATTGTGATCTAAAACACCAGATTGAGAGCACGCAAGAGAAGGGTTATAAAGTCCAAAAGATTTAAACTCTTTGGTATTGTGTTACTCCAGAAAACACCTCCCTTAAAATAAAGCTTCTTTTTCCTGTAACTCACCGAGACCACCCACTGCTCATTAACATGCATAACCACGTCACTCATTTATACACACAGAAATCCAACACTCCACTGCATGTAGCTACGTTCAAGATTAACGCGATTCATTTACAAACTCAACATTCAGATAGCGCGTGCTGAAGTACAGAATAAAGCCAGACCCTCTTGGTTTGAGTACTCACTGCGAACAGAGCAGGCCCCATGTATGTCTCCATGTACTGATAATACAAGGACATGATCTTCACCAGGTTCTGTAACGCAGCCACTCTCACCTAAAGCACACATTAGAATGAGTCCCATGTACACTACACATTGTTCTGTTCACCGAGTAACTCCTCCAGAACACTGATGTTTATTAACTCACCCTGGTGTCCGGACACTGTGTGGCTTCACAGACGACCTGCATGATGAAGTGTCTTTCCGTCTAGAGATGGACAGAAGAAAATGGACATTTCCTTATAACATATACAAAGCAGGATTTTAATAACCGTTACTGATTACTAGGGCTGGGTCAAGTCATAATAGCTGTATTACCATACATCATGCTACAATATGCTTTGAGATACCTATTCAACAGCTGGACTTTTTATTAAATAGCTAGAAACAGACAGGAAGCTGCTGATGGGAAAACCGAGCTTAAGCTTTAAAGCTATAAAATGCAAAATTATCCATTATACTACATACACAAGCAAATTAGGGTTTTTTTTCCTTAAAATACAGCGTTCCTGTATTGATGGCAGTTTGTGAGCAAACACCGATTGCAACACACACAACATGGAAACCTATTTGAGAGTCACATGACATTCGTAGCCTATCACCTAGCTCTACCCTGATCACCACAGTGTCATCACCTGGACAAAAAGCATAACGACAAAGCAGTTAAGCATCATATCAGATGATAAATGTCTGCCAAGATGATATTCAAGTCACAAATTTTTTAGCCTGCCTTTTTAAATACAACAGAGCCACTCTGTTTAAACAAGTCACGGATTTCGGTTGAAGCCCAAACTACAGACACGCCTCCTTTTCTTCCTCACTCACGTTCTCAGAAGAGGTGGATGATTAAACAAAGAATATCACAATACTTGCAGACATTTCTATAATATACAATAAGAATCACTATGTATGCATAAAAAAAAAAAAAACCCAGCAAAAAGTGTTGTATGACAAACTAATTTTAAAAAAGTTTTACGTCAGTAATGCCTTTTATGTTTTTAGGAAATAAACTGCAACCCAATGAGCGTATACTGATGTTTAAAAAAACAAAAACAAACCACTGCAATGCATACAGTCTTAAATTACACTTTCACTGTACATTTTATCATGACGACCATGTCATATTGCTCAGCCCCAATTCTCACCACTCCCCCAGCATTTAACTCCGTGGACCTGGGCGGAGTCTGAATACACATGCTTCTCTACTATTAGTACGCAAAAATCAATATGTAGGGTGCCCGAGTACTCAGGAAGCATTCATTAGTTGTTGAAATGTAATTCAATGATCTACACATCTGTATTACATAAATGCACCACAACACACTACGATATCCCATAATTCCCTTCATATACTCAAAACATACTCCAGTTACAGGCAGGCAGTAGGTAGGCTATGCAACCTTTGGGTTTTTTTTTTTTTGCTGCACAAGTCTTTCCAATGCTGTGTGCGCATGCGTGTGACTAACTCCACTCAAAATGGAGTCTGACCAATGCCATTATTGCAATATCTAACCGGTTCTTTTATCACAGCCCTCTGTAGGGTGTTTATGAATGAAACTCACACTGTAATAAACAATTGAGCATATGGACTAAGCACTGCTGGGGTTATTCACTACTGATCTCACGTCTGTTAAAACCTTTCCTAGGACGACACACAGACCGACTCCTGGATTACAAAACGGTGTCCTTGTGAGCAGGAAGCCAGTAATCACCCGAACTCCTGATAAACCTGTGCTGCTGTATCTGTGATTGCTTCATGATGAAGCCAACACTCTCGCCTGGTTCCTCTGACCGAAAGCCCTACGACTGCTCGAACACTGAGCTGTGTGCAGATGCACGCTGTGCGTACCTCCTTGTCGAAGTTGGCTTTAGTAAACTCCAGAGAGTTGAGCAGAGCGTTGGTGGCTGCTAATTTGACGTTATTGCTCGGCTCCTCTTTCCTCATGCCCTGGATGATGGCCGTTAGAATCTGATTAGCGCTTTCCTGGAGCTGCTCTGGTTCCTAAACATGATCATACACGCATACAGATTAAACCACAGCACTGTTCTGGAATTCTGGATTGTGATTGGTCAGAAGGTGTTGATTAAGGTAAGGGAGGACAGGAGACTCACAATGTCCTGACAGATGTACCCGATGGCTTCCAGCGTGGACTCCTTCATGTGTTCGGTGCTGCTGGGGTCTGTGACATTGGCCACCAGCTGAGGAATGAGCTCCGGCCACTGACTGACTGGGATCTCAGCACACGCAATACCGGCCACGCACTGAGAGGCGGAGCTCGGCCTGTACGTCTCCGTACCCAGAGTCTGCAGCACCTGAGGAGGGAAATAAAAATGTTACGCAGAGTGTCTCATAAATACAACATGATACAGCTATTTATGTATGAATTCACATATATTTTACAGACCATGATGCATCACAGCAAGGAAGAAGGAATAGTGGCAAAATGTGACTGTATCCAAGTTCCATAAATAAAAGTCTGATACTTTCCTCTGATGACGCTGCATTTATTACGGGCCACCCTGACCTGTATATCACTACATGGGTATCTGGAGTTTCAGCACACTACCACACGACCTGCTGCTTAAATACACCCCCCCCCCATCACCTTTTCCACCCTTACTGATTTAAAGAGTCCCTGACTGGGGCAGCAAACAAGACACACGTTTCTACAATACACATATTATGACTCAGCAGACCGCACAAGTAAGACTACTGCACACACAAAACCTAAAATAATTATTAAATAAAGAACTCTGAGGAAAAGGCAAATTTTATAGTTTTAAAATCCAGAAGAAAACCATCACATCACCTACATCCACAGTGGCATTGTTCTTAAAATTTTTTTATGAAGATGAAACTTGCCAGATGAACAAAAATGTACACTGGGTAAATATTTAACCTTTACCAGGGATGCCCATTTTGATTAGCGTTATAAAAAAAAAAAAAAAACACCCATTTTCCCAACGTGATGTGTTTTGAGCAGACGTGAACCAGACACCATCAGTGCAGGATCTGTGACGTCTAACCCAAGGGTGACAACTTCTTATTAATGTGCATGTGTGGGGGGGAGCGACCCTCACAATACCAGTGTGTGTGTGTGTCAGAGTGGACCCTACCCAACCCAGGGGCAATGCGACCATACTCCACCTTCAAATTTGCCTTTTTCTCTATTACTGAATATGCAATATCTTTTGATTTTTCTTTTCTTTGAAACATGTCTGCGTGTTGATCTTTACATTATTTGCACCAGCAAAGAACAGCCAACCGATTTCACTGTACAGCACATGGGTATTGACAATAAAGGTCTATTAATGAGTGCAGAAGGGGGAGGGGCATAGGCGTGTGTATACTGTAGTATCTCCATGTATTTTGTGAACGTGAGATGGTTCCTTACGTAGTTCTTGATCTCGCGGCGAGCGTTGGCGTCGATGGCCAGCCATCTCTGCTGATACTGCGCCTTCACGTCAGGGTCCTTAGATGTGAGAGAGTTCTTTACCTGCAGGCCAGCAGCAACTCGGGCCACTTGCGTGTTCCCTGGGTTTGCCAACACCTTTGACAGTTCCACCAGGAATGTAGGCTGTAGGGGAGAGGTCAAAGGTTGGATTAGTCATCACAGCAAAGAAATAACTCACTTGAGAATACTGAGCAAGCCTCATATACATACACAGTAAAGGGATTATAATATCCGATATGGAAATGTAAATACCTGCCGACATGCACCTGAAGCGAGAAACACTTATCACACAGATACAGCTTAGACCCCGTAGAACCTGGTATCACATAGCTCATAACGTGCCCAAACTCCTCCACGAGGCTTATTGTGATTTATAACAGCTCAATAACTCAAATTAATAAACACCTTCACATTATTTCTGCACAAAAATGATTCAGGGCGGAGCCACAAATGAGCTGGGTCAGTGATGTCACTAAAGCTCTGTTGGCGTGGACCAATCACGTCTGAGATTAATGTATATCAAGGTCATACCCAAGTACTGTTAATTCGCTGGTCCTCTGGCTAGTTCATGTGACTGATATTTAAGCTCATTAGAAATGCAGAGGGGATGTGGGTGGGTTCTCATTTGCATATTTATCTTAGTGTTTCTGTTCAGGTTATGATGCGCATGTGTCCAGGACACAGGTGTCCCTTCACACACAGTGCTCAGTGCGCTGGAACAGAGCCATGGCACATTCCCCTCCTCATGTAGAGTGGAGGACTCGTTCCACCCTGAAGGAAACCGAATCGACTCTGAATTAACTCACTGCAGGAAGTGAATCGAACACGCCATGGGTTAAAGCACAGGGCTGTGATGAATTCTAGAAATTTGCACTAATGAAATGGAAAATAAAACACGCACAAAACATTTTAGACAGGTTTTATATTTATGTAACTATCTAATCGTTAATACAGCACTGGCTCTGTCTTCCATGCTCTACACACAACTGTCACCATCTGACCTCTCAATGAGGGATTTATGAGGATGGTATCAGCCCTACAGCATTTTTAAACAACTGCACGTTAATTCAGACTCAAACGTACTAAGAGGTGTGAAAGCAGCTTCATACAGGTTAGTCAGGTATCATAAAGGGGTATATTGTATTTGTTTTAAAGACTGCCCCAGATGTTGACGTGTTTGAGATGATTACCTCACAAACGCTGAGTGAATACACCAAATCTGAAACAC
The DNA here is from genome assembly GCA_026153275.1 of Sciades herzbergii. NCBI lineage: Eukaryota > Metazoa > Chordata > Actinopteri > Siluriformes > Ariidae > Sciades > Sciades herzbergii. The sequence continues at coordinate 1,082,089 of JAPFFA010000008.1, read as the reverse complement.
ATCTGGGTTTAAACCCATTCGGAACGGTGCCGTGAGAACGCTAAGCTAACAGATTTGTGCTAAGCTGTGAGTAGTGGCAGAGCTGAAAGTGAAGTCGGGCAGTGTGTGGGATCAGAACCGCGCAGCTGCACGCCGCTTGCTCCTGGGGGACAAAACTTACCAAATTCTCAATGGCAGCTTGCTCCAGAAACTTCTGCGCTGCCTCCAACTCATTCCGATCTGACAGAACACACACACAACTTATTTCAGAAATGTATCCATGAAAAAAAAAAAAAATCCAACAAACACACAGTAAAGTGGGGGGGTGGGGGGTTACTGGTGCTAGCATGCTAACCTGCTAGCATCAAGCTAACGAGTGGCCAAAAAAGGTTCTATCCAGTGAATGATGGAGATTACTAAAGCATTTACACACACTGCAAAATCAACATACTGCAAATCATTAGCTGTGAAAGCAGCTATCCCGGCTAAACCCTGCTAAAGACACTGCATCACTTCCTCACTAATTAAAACCCCTCAACATACTCATTCACAACCTCAAACCTGAGCAGGAGCTCCAATCACAAACTCACACGAGCTAATTAACCACTTTATACTAATATTTAATACAGAAAGCTCATTGATCTGAGCAGTTAGCTTCAGCCTCAACGCACAACACGTTTACAACCCAAAATAAAAACCTCCATTTACAGAGAGAGAGAGAGAGAGATGACTCGCTTCACTGCAAAGCTGACTGGAGTAAGCGTTAACCATAAAAAACACTTAAATAAAAATCATCCGCGAAGTCACATTTAAAAGATTGGGTTAATAATAATATCTACATGATTGCTAAAAAACCAGCCAAGACGATAATAATAATAAATAATAATATTTCGATAATTTAAACATTATATCGATACACCTAGAGAGACGGAAATGAGCCGGAGTTAGCATGCATGCTAAAGGCGTGTGAGAGTGTGTGAGAGAGAGTGTGTGAGTGTGTGTGAGAGTGTGTGTGTGAGAGGGGTGATGGCCGCCCGGTGAACCGGTAAACTCCTCTCCCTCTCCCTCCTCATCCCTCCTGCTGTAATTACCGCGTCACCGCCACCTGAGAGGACATTTTTCCCTCTTTAAGATGCTAACCATGCTAACACACAGGCTTCACGCGCCCTCACCGCTACTGCTTCTGCGCGGCGGCTCGCGCAGGCCTCGGCACGCGCACCCCTCCCTCCTCCTTCACTCTCGCGCTGAACTTTTGGAAGCTAACGCGTTAGCCGAGAGTGAGCGGGAAACACACACACACACACACACACAGCGGGTCACCGTGCGGCCGGGCCACTCACCTGGAGACACGGTTTTCTCGAGGATGGTTATCAGCTCCATTCCGTCCCCCGGCGCGGCGCGGTGCGGTGCGATGCGGTGCTGTTCGGCTAAGCTAATGATAACGCTAAATGCTAATGCTAACAGCTAGTTTACAATTTACCGCGCACACAACTCAATTTCTCTGATTATATTCTGATTCCCGTCGGTGTCGTTGCACCAAAAAAGTGAGCAAAACTCTAAGCTGTAGAAAGTTGACGCCGCACGCTGACAGAACCCTAAAATCCTCCGGCTGATCGGCGGTGAAGTTTTTGAGGGTTTGGCGGACGGCTCGGTTCTCCTCCCGGCTCCGCTCCGTTAGCAGCTGCTCCTGTGTGTGTTGTCGCGAGGAGGGAGGAAAAAAAAAAATTAGGGCCGCGCGCGTTGATGCGACTTCCGCTGTACAACGTCACATCTTGCGCATGCGCACTAACAACACAGTCATAACGCATCCCACCCCTTCCGTAACATCCATCTATCCAGCCACTTCAAACCAAATAAAAATTTGATAGGTAGAGTTGGGTAGTTAGCCGGACTGATGGGGCTATCTCAGTGGTTAAGACGTTCGACGGCTGATCAGAAGGTTGTGAGTTCAAATCCCAGCCCGGTCAGTGTGCCACTGCTGGAACCCTGAGCAAGACCTTTAACCCTCAAAACACAACCAGGATCAAGTTTACTGCCGAGTCGGTTCTCACGTCCAAGAAATTTGTTTTGGGGTTAAAATAGAAGAATTAGGCAAAGACAAAAGAAGTTACGTAGATAGATTTTTTTTTTTAAAAGAAGAATCTAAAATATACAAATCTGAAAGTAGACATATTTAAGAGGTATGTGTATGGGTTGTTTGAAGTCCAACCTGTACTGTAATGCCCCTTTTCCACCAAAGCAGTTCCAGGGCTGGTTCGGGGCCAGTGCTTAGTTTGGAACCGGGTTTTCTGTTT
>JAPFFA010000007.1:56788421-56798892 GCA_026153275.1 Sciades herzbergii | reverse complement strand
ATATTTTGCAGGACTCAGCTCTCTCTCTCTCATTACCAGCGATCTGAAAGACATGCAGAGAAGCACATTAATAAACAGCCAGTAATTAGACACAAGTGTACCTCATCACATATTACCTACTGGTTCAACCTGACTCCTCACTGCCACATACCACCACCGCCCAACTCAGGCCGGGGAGCCATCCGGCCTGCAGCTGGATCCCCCTGGCAGGAGAGGTAAACCACCACCACCATCTGTGCCCCTGGCATGTGGACCATCTCAAATTTAAAGGGCTGAAGAGCCAGATACCAATGAGTGATCCGCATGTTGGCATCCTTCATGCAGTGGAGCCACTGGAACAGACCATGGTTGGAACAGAGGGTGAACAGGCATCCTGGCAGGTTGTACTGGAGAGTGGGGACCACCCACTTGATGGCCAGATACTCCTTTTCTATGGTGCTGTATTTTGATTCTCGCATAGAGAGCTTGAGGCTGATGTACAGCACTGGGCACTCCTCTCACTCCACCATCTGGGACAAAATGGCCCCCGGTCCTCTGTCTGACATGTCGGTCTGCAAAACAACAGGGAAGAGAAAAGTCAGAAGAATGCAACAGCAGACCCCAACACAAAACCGTTTTTACCTGAGCAAAGCTTGTTTGCATGGCTTCATCCACTGGACCGGAGCTGGTGCCCCCTTTTTAGTGAAGTCCGTCAGTGGGCTGATCTTGTCTGAAAAGTTAGGCACAAACTGCCTAGGTTTGCTGTGATCCCCATGCACTTCAGCGACCTCAGGACCGCCCTGAGATGTTGTAAATGCCGCTCCCAGTCATGACTATAAATGATTGTCATCTAGATAGGCCGTGGCATATGCATTGTGGGGATGGAGAATTTGGTCCATGACATGCTGAAACATCACTGAGGCCCCAAGCAACCCAAAAGGAAGGGTGACAAAGTGGTGTAAACTAAACAGAGTGGAAAAGGCCGTTTTCTCACAGGATAATGGAGTCAAGGGGATCTGCCAATATCCTTTTGTTAAATCCAGTGTTAAGGAAAAGTGAGCCATGCCTAACAGATCAAGCAGTTCATCTTTATGAGGCATTGGATATGCATCAAATTTAGACACTGCATTTACTTTTTTCTATAGTCCACACAGAACTGGACCGACCCATCAGTCTTGGGAACCAAGACCACTGGGCTGCTCCAGTCACTGTGCAACTCCTCAATTACTCCCATCTTAAGCGTAGCCTGGAGTTCATTCCAAACCACCTTTTTCTTGTGTTTGGGGAGCCGATACAGGCAGCTGTGCACCACCACCCCTGAGTGAGTCTCAATGTGGTATTCTATGAGGTCAGTGCAACCAGGGAGGGGTGAGAACATATTGCAGAATTCCTCCTGCAACCTAATCACCTTTTGTTCTCTGGGATGGTGAGAGGTGGTCTCCACAGGGACCCGGGGTGAATTGGGCCGCACTTTTTAGACTTGCTTCCAGTCCCAGCTCTGCCCTCTCTGGAACTACTGTTGCCAGAGTCACAGGAACCTCCTCTCTCCAGGGTTTCAGGAGGTTGAGGTGGTAAATTTTACATGTGTTGCCTCTATTTGGATGCTTGACCTCATAGTTGACCTCCCCAATTCGCCGTGTGACCTCAAAGGGCCCTGGCTACTTGGCGAGTAATTTTAAGCTTGAGGTGGGTAGAAAAATGAGGAATTATCTCCCGGTGCAAATTCCCTTAGTCGTACCCCTCTGTTGCACAGGTGAGATTAATGTTCTTGGGCCTGGAGCAAATTCTTCTGGGTTATGTGACTCAGTGCATGGAGTTTTGCTTGCAGGTCAAGAATGTATTGAATTTCATTTTTGCTTTGAGAAGGCTCCTCCCCCCAATTTTGTCTAATGAAGTATAAGACACCACAGGACTTGTGCTCATAAAGCAATTCAAATGGGGAAAAACCAGTGGAGGCTTGCTGGGACCTCGCGCACTGCAAACAATAACCACCTATCCCAGTTTTTAGCATCCCCATGAACAAACTTACGAATTATGGTTTTAAGGGTTTGGTTAAATCGTTTGACCAGCCCATCCATTTGTGGATGATAAACACTAGTACGAATCGATTTAATTTCCAATAATTTATATAATTCACAGAGTGTGTATGACATAAAAGTAGTGCCTTGATCAGTCAGGATTTCTTTCGGAAACGTGACTCGGGAGATAACGTGGAAGAATGCTTCCGCAACACTGTGTGCTGAGATATTGCAAAAAGGCATTGCTTTTTGTGTCGCATTGCATATCCACTATGACTAATACAAAACGATACCTGCGTGCAGATTGATCTAATGGCCCAACGAGATCCATGCCAGTTCTTTTTGAAGGGGATCTCAAGTAATGGTAATAGGCTCAATGGTGCTTTTGGTGTGGCCACTGGATTTATAGTTGGCATTCGCAGCAAGCCGCACACCATCTGCGGACATCGATGCGAATCCTTGGCCAATAGAAATGAGCCATGAGACAATTTAGTGTTTTATCCTGACCCAAGTGCCCAGCCATCAGATTATGATGAGCTGCATGGAATAACTGTTTCCTATGGCTCTTCGGGACCAACAACTGTATCGTCTCTTCAATAGTTTGAGTGTCCTGCGTCACTCCATATAGCCTATCCTTAATAATGCAGAAATACAGAAAGGAGAGTGCAATATTAGGTTGGAGGGGTTGGCCATCAATTACTATCACTTGGTCAAAAGCAGGCCGCAGAGACTTGTCACACATCTGTTCCAATGGGAAATCATCTAAGGGATTCCCCAAAGAGAGAGGAGGACCCTCCCTACTCTGTGTGTCCTCATGATGCAGAGCTGGTGCTGATGGGCCTGGGACCGCCTCTCCAGAGAATATTGTGGCAGGATTCCCCTATGAAGTACTACTGCAGGACCCACCCAGTACTCACTGTTTTATTAACGTTTTAAACCCTGGCCAATTTGTTCACAGGATCAGTAGGTGGGTGAAGCTCAGACTAACCACCGCCTCCACATTATGCTTTTTTCCCTGGAATTGAATAGTGACAGGCATTAGCAGATATTTGTGGATGTCACCGTGCACACATCTGACCTTCACCAATAGTGCATTTCCAAGTGCCCCACAATGAATCGGGCTCTGATGCATGGAGGCCTGATTACAACCAGAACCCACCAAAGCCTGATGTGTATCCCCTTGAATACTCACAGAGACTCTGTACATTCCTGCTCGATCAAGGGAAGCCTGTGTTGCATCAGGAATGCGAATCAGTATCCCTGCCTCCTTGTGGAAGTGCTGATTCAGGGAAGTCCCAGCCTTCCCTCTGCACCAACAGACCTGCCCAGGCATGGATGAGTACACATCTTGGAGGGGGGGGGCTTAATGGCAGCACAGACACAGAAGGAGAAGGAAGAGATGAAACATGAGGAAAAACACGAGTGTGGGGAGTGGGTTTCGGGGGAATTGGCTCCCGTTTCCGTGGGACTGGGGTAGGGGAGGGGCAAGGAGAGGGAGGGGGAGAGAGTGAAAGTGGGAGAGGGAGAGGAACAGAAGCTGCAGGAGTGCCTGCTCCTGGAAACGCTGTCAGGTGGCTCTCTGCCAGCTGGACAGCCTCCTCCAGTGATGCCACTTGGTGACACTGGATCCACCTTGATGTCTCTCTTGGCAGTTGGGCAACAAACTGCTCCAGTGTCATTCAATCGATGATGGTCTCGATGTCACACTTGCCTGCCACCAGCCACTGTCGGCAGGCGTCCCAGAGCTGTTGTGTGAATGCAGATGGCCGGCCGACTTCACTATATGCTAGCAAACAGAAGCCCTGGTGCTGCTTTTCTGGGCCACAGTTGACCTGCTGCAGTATGGCCCATTTCAGATTGGGGTATTCCTGGCCACCAGCATGCTGGAGCTGCTGAGCCAGGAGCTGGGCTTCCCCCAACAGGACTGGCAATAGATAAGCCATCCACTGTGAGGTTGGCCACAAGCTTGCCTCCACATCATGCTCAAACAGCTCAACGAAGGCTTTGGGGTCATCCTGTGGACCCATCTTGACCAGCTGGATGGGCATTCTGTTCACAGGAATGACCACTGGAGTACCCACTGACTGGATCAAGCTCCAGATCACCTGCCAGCCCTCCACCTGGGCCTCAAGCAAAGCCTGAAAAAGTACTGCCCCTGATCTACAGACAGTTCAACGAGTGCCTGGTGCTGGCACTGGAGGTTGTTGGCAAATGCCTGGAGGAGCTCTGACTGGTTTGGACTCCATGGCGGTGTTCATTCCTCACTCCCGGGTTTCGGCACCAGTGTGACAAGGTTTGCTGGGATAAATCAGGAACTGGAGACAGGTGCTACAATCCAAGGTGCAGTTTTATTTTAAACGTTCACTTTTCACTGTCGCTATCTATATACACACATGCATGTACAGATTGCAGGATGCAGCTAGCTCGTGCATGCTCACTTGCTCGGTCACTCGCTCGCTCACGTTCTCTCTCTCTCTCTCTCCCTCTCTCTCTCTCTTTCTCTCTCTTGTTACCAGCTATCTGAAAGACACACAGAGATGCACATTAATAGACAGCCAGTAATTAGATACAGGTGTACCTCATCACATTACTTGCTGGTTCAACCTGACTCCTCACTATTCACAGACGATGCTTGACCACACCCTCACTGCCACAAATACATAAAATAATTCAAAGACTTAAAATAAAGCTATAAACAAAATACCTTCAATTTTTTTTTTTTGCAAACTGAATTCTACCTTCTGTTTGTCAATGCAGAAAAAACTCCATTAATAAAATGGTTCAGTTTTGCGTCCATGTCAGATAATTCTCCAGGATTTAAAGTAGATTATTTTAGACTTTGTTGTGGAACCAAACACAACAGTACTGGATGTAAGAAAAACACACTGAACCTTGTGAAGTAGCGCTGCAGGATAAACGTTGTGACTCTGAGGAGATCAGTGTGAGATGATCAGTAAAATATCTGAGATAAATAAGTTCCAGTTCTTGTAACTGCAGCTGTGTGTGTGTGATGCTTGTGTTGTGCAGTGAGGATGCGATGGAGTACTCCAAAGAGTTTGTCACCTCAGTGGTGTTGGGGAAAGACCTCGTCCCCAGGTAGGTAATGCAGTGTGTGTGTGTGTGTGTGTGTGTGTGTGTGTGTGTGTGTGTGTGTGTGGCGTGCTCCACTGAGTGTTTTGTGATTTGTTTGTACTCAGGCTCGGCCTCTCTCAGCTCGAGGGTTTTCGTCGTCACCTGCTTGAAGTCCTGCAGAAAAGCGATAAGCCAAAGGTTATTACACACACACACACACACACACACACACACACACACGCACACAGTAAGCCTTTCAATTATAAGAAGTAAAAGCACTTACTGTATTCTTGCGGATGTTTATGAAGATGAACCAGTGTTTAAATCTTAAACTTTAAATTGATTTTGCACTGAAATTTCAGTACATTACATTACAGGCATTTGGCAGACACTCTTGTCTAGAGTGACGTACAACATACCCAGAGTACAACATACCCGGGGATCAGTTGGGGGTTAGGTGCCTTGGTCAAGGGCACTTCAGCCATTCCTGCTGATCCAGGGAATTGAACTGGCGACCTTTTGGTCCCAAAGCTGCTTCTCTAACCTTCAACCCATGGTTTCAGTAGCATTGGGCAAACAGATTAGAGGCACTATAAAGTACTGACACCTGAATAAATCAGCAGTCTCAGTCTTTTCTGTGCCAGAACCACATGACATACACTGCAGTTGTTTCTCTGCGCACTTAGGCTTTAATAAACTCCCCTCCCCTCATCTCATCTCATCTCATCCCCCCTCTCCCACAGTGGAGGATCATTATAGGAGGCACTAAGTGCATCCCGAAGACAGAGCTGCCGTTAGAAGATGACCCTCCCTCTCAGGGCGTAACTCCATCCACCTCCCGGCTGTGTCTCCACCCCAGTGACCTGAGCATCGCCCTCTCTGCGTCCACGCCTCTCTATCTGCCCGGACGCATCATCCACGTCGTGCACAACCACCCACCTGAAACCTGGTACCTGCCGTTTGCCTTCTTAATTATTCAGGAAAATACATATTTTATTCATGTGCTTCCTTCCTCTCTTCTCTCTTTCTCACTCTCTTGCTTTTATTTCTTCCTGACATTTTTTGTTTTGTCCTTTGTACATATTTCTCACTCGGCTTCACCTGGATGCCATGGTGTTAAATTATGAGTTCCTTCGTCCTAAATATCAAAGGAGTCAAATTATTTATAGACCTGAGCAAATGAAACAAGCTCCTGATGGCACACGCTGATTGTAATGGATGGAGGGAATCAATTTTCTCTCTCTCTCTCTCTCTCTCTCTCTCTCTCTCTCTCTGTAGCTGTGGTCAGGAGGATCCCACCTACTCAGCTCTTTGGGGTGATAACAAAGCCTTTGATGAGGTTATCATCTCACCGGCCATGCTGAACGAACACATGCCGCACGTGGTGTTGGACGGACTCAATAAGGTGCGAGTGTGTGTGTGTGTGTGTGTGTGTGTGTGTGTGTGTGTGTGTTCTTGCACTTTTTTGTCTGTCACGCTGCTGCTGGTTACTGCTGTGGTTCTCCTTTGGTGTTTCTGAATAAACTGAAGTGCTCAAAGCTGCCACACACACACACACACACACACACACACACACTGTCAGCAGATCTGTTATTCAAATAAAATTATTTGAATACAGTTATGAAAAAATATTGCACAAATAACCCATGAAGTGTTTTTCATGTAACAGCTGTTTAACAGTTCTAAGGTTAACTTTGTTAAACACGTGTTTAACCTGTGAGATGGTGTGGCGCGTTCGCCGTCCCGGTCCCTGTGTCTGAGCGCTTCATATAGAAACTATACCGTATTAGAATGAGTGGATTAATATAAACCTGTCGCTCAGGTCACAGCTGAAACTGCTATATGAAATACTGCTCACCTTCTGACCAGTCAGGTTGGAGGATCCATCCACGCTGTGGTAGAATTATCAGTCCAGCCTCAAACTGAATATTTCTGAAAGTCTTTACTCCCCTGTGCTTTACTGAGCACACGCTACTGAGCTCACTGCGTGTGGAGCGACTTTGACTTTCTGCAAAGGGGGAATAGGAGCTTACGGGTATCGCAGAGCGCTGGTGAGGTGAGGTGTGTGTGTGTGTGTGTGTGTGTGTGTGTGTGTGTGTGTGTGTGCGCTTAAAACTTTCTGTATGTTTCCATCCAGATGTTGTGAAGCCATGAGTCCTGGGCTGTGTCCCAAACCAAATACTGCCATATATAGTATTAGAAGGTGGCACTGTAGTTGTAGTAGTATATGAGCACCAGTGTGATCAGTTCACAGGTCCGAGTGGGACGTCTGTATGTCCGAGTGGGACGTCTGCACTGTTTCATGCAGTTCTGTGTGAGCAGTATACTGATATTTATAAAAGTTAGTTTCCTTTGCAGTGTGTGGTGTTCTCTCTCTCCGTTTCCTCGCTCCCCCGTTCCTGTCAGTCTCAATGATAGGACACGGCCTGCCAAGGAAAGGAGGCGTGGCCTCTGTGTGTCCATCCAAAGAAAGGAGGCATGGTCTCTGAGGCGTGGACTTTCTGTGAGTCTGTGTACATAAAGGAGGCGTGGTCTCTCTGTCAGACAGTCTAAGGAATGAGGGTGTGGCTTATCTGTGAGTCAGTCTAAGGAAAGGAGGCGTGGCCTCTGTGTGTGTCAGCGTAAAGGAGGCGTGGCCTCTGTGTGTTTGTGTCTCAGTGTAAAGAAGGCGTGGCAATCCCTATATCTTTGTACATCTTGCACTACATCTTATGTAGTTAAAAAGTGTTTTGTTTTGAAGAGGTTTTGTGATTTGGGTCGAACTGTTACTCCAGAACGTCACATTTACATTTTATTTTATTTAATAGCGGCCCCATTGTACCTAACCTGCATGTCTTTGGGGGAAACCGGAGCACCCCCACACAGACACAGGGAGAACATGCAAACTCTGCACAGAAAGGCCCTCGCCGGCTGCTGGGCTCGAACCCAGGACCTTCTTGCTGTGAGGCGACAGTGTTAACCACTACACCACCGTACCACCCTAATTTCCCTGGATTTTGTTTCTCTGGATTTAACTAGCGGTCATTAAAAGCATAGACTTGTCCTTTATAACGTCAATGAGTCGATTTTAAATAAAGTGCTTTCAAAAGCCACATGAGTTATTTGAGGTTTGGTTTAATTTTATAAGAAACGCGTTTCTGCTCAGCTGTAATTAAAGCATGTTTTTGTTTTCATCGTGTCGGAATCTCGTTATGAACCGATCGTCGCTGATCATCCAGAACCTCTGGAGCTGATATTTTCACACCTTGCGTCGCCTGTAGACGTTATTCTGCCTGCACTGCTGTGTGCTGCTCATAATGAAGTCGTCATGCTCAGTTTCACGCTGAAGAGGTGTTTATTAGGTTCCTGGTTAAATCTGAAACACTGGATTGGTTTCACATTAAACAGCTACAGTCCAGCGGATTGTACTGAACTGCTGGCTGCTTCAGATGTTCCTGTCACACGGAGCTGATTGTGTATTAATGTGAGTATCGTGTTGCTTCAGAAGAAGAGATGCACACTGTTATGCTTTTAATTCAATCTTTTGTTTGTTTTTACAAATACCTTCTGTTTCATTTCAGGCTCTTTGCAAATTCAAAAACTGCTTTAAATCAGGCTGAAGGAAAACGTCATTTGTGTCCAGTTTTCTTGTTCAATGGAGGTTTCAGATCTCTCTCTCTCTCTCTCGGTGGTGTGGAATTCTCCTTGGTTCCTACAGCTTCTTCTTTACCTTCTCTTCCTGAGCTTTTATTGTGGGTCTCCGCACTCGTGTGTGTGTGTGTGTGTGTGTGTGTGTGTGTGTGTGTGTTCGTCCTTGTGTCTTGTCGATGTCAGGTCGACAGTAACGCATCTTGGTATGTTTTTGCAGGTGCTGGAAAACCCATTTTACCTTTCAGAGCTGGTTTCCGCTGAGGACGAGGAGACTTGTGCTCCGGCGTTGGTTTTTGTTGATCAAACTCCTCCAGATTCCTCCCTCACTCCTCTGCTCTCCCATGACTCGTTAGGTTTTGATCTCTCCTCTGTCCCTTCGGCCCCTTTGCTGCAGCAGCAGGAGGATGAAAGTTCTTTGGTGCTCAGCGCTAATCCATCAGAACCAATGTCAACATGTCTAGCATCTCCAACCTCATCAGTCTCTCCTTCCGCTTCAGTTGAATTAATCAGCACTTTGAATTAATCTGATTTCAGGATGGTGAAGAAGTTTGACCAAAATCCTTTACACCAGCTGGTGTTTGGTCTCTGAAATTTGCTGAAGTCTACACCACCAAAAACCCTTCTGTAAACACCCGAATCGGAGCGCATGTAGTTCAGTTCTTCAGTAACGTCATACAGTTTACAGTTAATTTTAACTCTCACTCATTGTCTCCACACTCAGTCAAATTAAGGCTATTTTTAAAAACATATTTTAAATGTTTATTTATATGTAAATCACTTGAGAGTATTATCGTAAATTCTGTATCTCTCTCGGCTTTTTTGTCAATCTCAATCTTGAATTATTTTACATTTGATTTTTTTTTAAACGAGTGTTGTTTTGGGAACAGTCCTAAACCATGTATATTAAGTCCCATAGTGAGATTTTCTACTTTTTGTCTCATTTTAGACCTGAACATCTAAACTATTAACTCATGGATGATCCGTTTACTTTTTAATACATGAGTAATATTTAGACAGGTTAAAAATGCACGTATCATGAAAAGATTAAACTTGATTTGTGAGATGTTTAGCTAAAATATGTCAAGCGGGAAACTGTTACATGATGTCAAATATATTGTGGCTTACTTTAACTGCATAGGAAATGAGAAGGGCGCTTGGTAGAGTCCATACTTCTGCCAAGCCACATACTGTACTGCCAATGTCAAAATCAAATCACTCGAACTTGGGATAATACTGAAGCTGTACACCAAATTTCATCCAAATCCATTCACTACTTTTTGAGTTACATTGGGAAAAAGTAAAAAAAAAAAAATTCTCGATCCACATACATATCTGGACTTAGATCAAAATCTAGTCAGTTGTTCCTTGGCCCATAACCCACCTTTCCTGTAAATATCATCACAATCTGTTCAGAACTTTTTGAGTTACGTTCAGAACAGTCAAACAAACAAATGGAGGTGAACACACAACCTCCTCCAACAACACAGTTGGCAGCGGTAATAATTAAGCAGTGTGTTACACAGATTTAGTGTGAATTAAACCTTGTGTCTCTGGTGACAGAGTAAAGAAGGAAACGTTGGACACTAAACAAAGTCGGCTCATCAGTGACCTTTAGGAGGAGTTTCAGGGATTGCTGAACCGTTCCCTTAACACTCTGTTCTCTCAGTGAATACATCAACTCATCTCTCTCAACTCATCTCATCTCATTATCTCTAGCCGCTTTATCCTGTTCTACAGGGTCGCGGGCGAGCTGGAGCCTATCCCAGCTGACT
>JAPFFA010000007.1:56773034-56788321 GCA_026153275.1 Sciades herzbergii | reverse complement strand
CGCGGACACGGGGAGAACATGCAAACTCCGCACAGAAAGGCCCTCGCCGGCCACGGGGCTCGAACCCGGACTTTCTTGCTGTGAGGTGACAGCGCTAACCACTACACCACCGTGCCGCCTACATCAACTAATTTGCAAAAAAAAAAAAAATCATATGGAACGAATAATATTTCTAAATTCGAGTTAGATAATTATCTGTCGCAAGAAAGTTTCCCATGGCAACAAGTCAATCAGTATGTGCTGTATGTGTAATAGTGTAATAGGGATACTGTACACTAAATGCATGCTAATGAGAAGGTTGTGATTTGGGATATAGCCATACGCCATAGTAACCAGGAGGACTCCATAACAGCAGTCAAGCACTTGGTGGGATAGCATCATTTCCTAAATCCTGTGGTGTGTGTAAACAGCAGCGTGCCGATCGGGCCGTATCAACGGAGGAACTACAACAATGATGTATTGTTGCACGATTAGTCAGCTTCCTGTTGTAGTGCTCACATTTCTCTCTCTTAGTCTCTCTCTTCGCTATGAACTGAGCCTCCTTTAGCCACTGAGTACCAAAGGGTCCGAAAGTATTCTGATCTTCTACTCGAAGTCCATTAGCCAAAAGAAGCAGCGTGAAATCTTGTTACGTGTTTAAACTCTTCCAGAGAAACTGTTTACTCCATTATCCTTCCATTAGACGCTATAATTATCCTGTTTATCAGGTACAACGACCTCACAGCTGGACGTTCATCAGGACACCTGGGATCTCAGCATCCAACTCTCAGCACACTGAGCTTTTCCAGACACCTGCTGAGAATGCAGGCCCAGTTTTAGCCGTCCAGATTGAGGAATGCTTTTTGCTGTAGCTCAAGCAGGAAGTAGCGCAAGATCCAAAACCCTTCACCTGCTTTGCTCAGCGGTAGCTGCTCTGCATCACTGTTTATGTCTCTGGACGGTGTTTTGTTGCTTTAGGTGGTTGTGTTAAACCTGTACAGTTTGTAATGAATGTGGTTCAGATGTGGTGAGAGTCTCAGAACCAGCTTCAGTCTCGCTCCATAGAGCTCATTCTGTTCTTTAATACGTCTCATGTGGGGTTTCGCGTGTCGGTGTGGAGTCACGCCATCCCTTTCCCTTCTCACGCTCTTTTTACTCTGTCCTCGTTCAAGTGTTTCATTTGTTTTATAGTTCAACTTTCACTACACAGACACAGAGAGAGAGAGAGAGAGAGAGGGAGAGTTTACACTGGTGATAGTGTGTGTGTGTGTGTGTGTGTGTGTGTGTGTGTGTGTGTTACTGATTATGCTGCTATGCTCCAGTTAAACACCTGCAGTGAAAAGCTGAATCATATATTACACAGTATGTCACATTAGTATTCCATCACACACACACCAACCATCCGGCAGATCCTGATACCTTATGCGTTTCTGTTTTCATAAACCGAGATGCTGTGTGGTCTACAGAAGCCCAGGATGTTTTTATCACATCGATTTTCGTGTCACGTGACTGGCGTGTTATCCAGAGCGCAATTTACATCCTGTTCAGATCAGAATCAGTTTGTAATCCCAATAAAGCAATAAAGCATCAGGGCCATCTGTCACACTCACCCCATGAAGTCCTAACAGTATTAAAACCATATACTGTGTTTTATTCTTCACTTCGTATCAATTCAACTTGCCTTTTTCTTGTTTTTCATTTCAGTATAAGCTTAAAGCTATTTATGGTTGTTGCCATGGTTACATATTTGTCAGGGTGCAACCAAGATGGTATTTGCCAGCCAATCAGCACTGTGTCATGCGTCTCTATAGATTATATGTTTACAGAAGATTAAACAAACCCCAGTGTTTTATATAAAGAAATCTTGATGATCAGCTGGATTGATTTATTTCGATATAAATGTGCTCAGCTTGCTTATATATGATAAAAAAGCCCATACATGGTTTCAGGCACTATTTTCTAAAATAATAAGATAAGCATGAATAAGTTCAGTCGATCTGAAGGAGATCTGATACAACATCCTGCTCTAACATGTATTACTTCACTAAAGGATGAAAACTTCAGCCTTCTAAACGCCTCTGTTTACTTCAACCTATAATGCAAACACAGAGACTTTAGTGTTATTTAGTGTCATTTTATTTTATTTTTGCACTGTATAAGCTTATTATCTGGCCATGTTACATTTTTTTTTCCTTTCTGTGTCTGTGAATTGTTTTAACCTCATTAGCATGTTTTAATCTCACTAATAAACAAACCAACACTATTTCATCCTTACTGGCTGTGTGGCTACATTGGATGTGTTTTCATTTGCAGTAATTGTGGAGATGTGTGTGTCTGCATGCTGGTTTGTCTCATCATCTCATGGATACCTTACGCACTTCATAATATTTCTCAGGAACATCTTACAGTATGTACATTATTCAGTATTTATTACTTACAATTCATTCAGTACCTCATTAACACTACAGTACATTTTTATTTTTATGCATAATATGAGATGAAGATTCATGCACAAAATGAAGAATTAATGATAAGAGCAAATGGGGAATAAATACAACTCTGTAAAAAATAAATGCACAGGAAAACAAATATTTGTGATGCGCAAGTCCAAATATTGTGTGATCTTCCTTCTGCGTATTAAAATCTTTTTTTCTTGAGTAGAAATATCTGAGACAAGGTGTTTGTAAAACATATATAAACAGCATCGAGACCATTGCCTTCAAACAGAAATGGGAAAAAAAAATCGGGGATAGAAAATGCAGACCAAAGAAACAATTTTTTTTTTTTTTGCTTTCCTGTAAAATGTACTATGATGCAACATAAAAGCAGGACACAATTTAAAAATGAAAAATAAAAAGATGAATACGAATGACAAATGAAAGAGAAGATGGTGAGCCTTGTAATAAATCTAATAGAAGTCTCCTACATCAACACTGTATATTGCTGTATGACTCCTAGTCCTAGTTGTAATTATCACATTAATCACTGGTTTAATTGAACAAAATACTTTCCACACTCATTGTAGTATGTCCCTGAGGGTGGGTGGAACACTGAAGTGCAGACAGGCGGGAAATTATGTGCAACACAGTCTTTTATTAATATTCTTGCTTTTCAGCATCACGTTAAGTTTATCTCACACATGCACACACGATCTGGTCGGGACACAGCCACCTCTTCACTCTCTCCCTCTTTTTCTCTGCTCTGTCATCACTGCAACAGACACACACACACACACACACACACTAGTTGACAACACGTGTGATCACTTTGCCACTCACCTTCCCTGGCCCCTCCCTCAATTCACAAACCAACGCTTGACCACACTCCTGCTGCCACGTACCCCTACTGCCCGCCTTAGGCCAGGGAGCCGTTCAGCCTGCAGCAGACACCCCTCCCCCCCCGACGAGACAGGAAGTCCGCTGCCACCACCATCTGCGCCCCTGGCCTGTGGACCACTTCGAGTTTGAAAGGCTGGAGGGCTCGATACCAATGGGTGATCCATGCATTGGCAGCGGTGGAGCCACTGGACCTGGGCATGATCTGAACAGATGGTGAAAGGGTGCCCCAGCAGGTAGTACCGGAGGGTCAGGACTACCCACTTGATGGCCAGGCACTCCTTCTCATTGGTGTTGTACTTATTTTCTCGCATGGAGAGCTTGCGGCTGATGTACAGCACCAGACGTTCCTTCCCCTCCACCTCCTGAGACAGAACAGCCCCCAGCCCTCTGTCTGACATGTCTCTCTGCAAAATAAAAGGGAGAGAGAAGTCAGGGGAGTGTAAAAGTGGCCTTCCACACAGTGCAACTTTTACTCCATCCACTGGACTGGATCTGGTGCTCCCTTTTTAGTGAGATCAGTCAGCAGGCTGGTGATGTCCCAATAGTTAGATATGAACCTGCGATAGTAGCCAGATAGCCCCAGGAACTGTCTCACTCCCTTTTTGGTCCTAGGCCTTGGGCAGGCCGCAATCGCTGTGGTCTTGTCAATTTGGGAGCATGACCCAAGTGGAAACCCAGATACCGTACTTCCACCTGCCCAATCACGCACTTTTTGGGGTTAGCTGTGAGGCCTGCATGCCTCAGCAGCTCCAGGACAGCCCTAAGGTGTTCTAGGTGCTGCGGCCAATCATTGCTATATATAATGATGTCACCTAGGTAGGCAGCGGCATGTGGACAGAGGAATTTGTCCATGAGCCATTGGAATGTTGCGGGTGCATCGAATAACCCAAAAGGAAGAGTGATGAATTGGTGTAAGTCAAACGGTGTGGAAAAGGCCATTTTTTTCTCAGGATAGAGGAGTAAGGGGATCTGCCAATATCCCTCTGTCAAATCCAGTGTCACATAAAAGCAAGCTGCACCTAATTGATCGAGCAACTCATCAATGCAAGGCATTGGGTACATGTCATATTTAGATACTGCGTTGACTTTTCTATAGCCCACACAGAACTGGACCGACCCATCGATCTTGGAGACCAAGACCACCAGGCTGCTCCAATCACTGTTGGACTCCTTGATTATTCCCATTTCGAGCATGGCCTTGAGTTTGTACCGAACCACCGCTTTCTTGTGTTCGAATCAGTGGTATGGGCAGCTATGCACCACCACCCCTGGGGGTGTCTCAGTGTGATGTTCTATGAGGTGAGTGTGGCTGGGAAGGGGCAAGAACACATTTGAAAACTCCTCTTGCAACTTGGCCCCCTCCGTGAGTTGGACTGGCAAGAGGTGGTCTCCACAGGAGACTAGAGTGGCTCTAGTGGTTACTTTTGTTTTCACCTCCAGTCCCAGCTCCACCCTCTCCAGAACTACTGACGCCAACACCACGGGAACCCCCTTGTTCCATGATTTTAGTAGGTTGAGGTGGTATATCTGTAGCGCCCCACCCCTATCCGTTTGCCTCACCCCATAGTCAATGTCCCCAATTCATTGTGTGATGTCAAAGTGCCCTTGCCACTTAGTGAGTAATTTTGAGCTCAAAGTGGGCAATAATACGAGCACTTTATCTCCTGGTGTGAATTCTCTCAGGCACACACCCCTGTTGCACAGTTGGGCTTGACATTCTTGCACCTGCCACAAATTTTCCTGGATAAAGTGACTGAGTGTGTGGAGCTTTGCATGCAGATCAAGAATGTACTGAATTTTGTTTTTACTGTTTGAAGGTCCTTCCTCCCAGTTTTCCTGCAGCACATCCAAAATGCCGCGAGGCTTACGCCCATATAATAATTTGAATGGGGATAACCCCATGGAGGCTTGCGAGACCTCTCATATTGTGCATAACAGTGGCTCGAGCCATTTGTCCCAATTACCTGCGTCTTTGCTTACAAACTTCCGAATTAAGTTTTTAAGAGTTTATTTAAATCGCTCGACCAAGTCATCTGTCTGTGGGTGATAAACACTGATGTAAATGGATTTAACCCCTAGTTAAATCATGCACACTTCACATAGTTTGTGAAGTGAGCATGACATGAATGTAGTGCTTTGGTTAGTCAGGCTTTCTTTGAGAATCCTGACTCGGGAGATAATATTAAACAGTGCCTCTGCCACATTACGTGTGGAAATGTTATGCAGCAAGACTGCTTCCAGGTATTGCATTGCATAGTCCACTAGGATTAAAATAAAATGATATCCTCATACCAACTGATCTAACGGCCCGATGAGATCCATACCAATTCTTTCAATGGGGGTCTCGATCAGGGGATGAGGGCACAAAGGTGCTTTTGGCATGGCCACTGGGTTCACTAGCTGGCATTTGCAGCCTGCCGCATGCCACCTACAGACATCCCTGTGAATCCCTGGCCTATAGAACCGGGCCATTATTCGGGCTAGTGTCTTATCCTGACCTAAGTGTCTGGCCATAGGATTTAAAGTGAGCTGCATGGAATATGAGTTCTCTACGATTCTTTGAGGTTAACACCTGGGTTATTTACTCCTAGATCTGAGTGTCCTGTGTCACTCAGTACAACCTATCTTTAATAATTGCAAAGTGTGGGAAGGAGAGTGTTGCATTTGGCTGAAGAATCTGACCATTGACTACTCTCACTTGGCCAAAAGCATGATGCAGAGTCTCATCTCGTGTTTGTTCTAAAGGGAAATCCTCAAGGGAGTCCCCGAAAGAGAGAGGAGGGGCGGGCCTCTCCCCTCTCCTTTTATTGCTATGAAGTAATGCTGACATGGACAGCTCTGAGACAGCTTCCCCAGACAAAGCCACACTGGAATCCCCTCTGTGATATGTTACCACAGGACCTGCCCGCTACTACACGCTCCATTAAACCTTTAAACTCTGGCCAATCTGTCCCCAGAATTAGTGGGTGGGTGAGGCATGGGCTAACCACCACCTCTACACTATGTTTTTCTCCTTGAAATTGAATGTGGATGGACACTAGCGGGTATTCATGAACATCCCTATGCACACACACAACCTTCACCACTCGTGCTCCCCCAAAGCCTCACCTTGAACCAGGCTTTGGTGGATTGAGGTCTGATTACAGCCAGAATCCACCAATGTGTGATATGTATCCCTTTGAATATATACCGTTATGCTATACGGTCTAGCCTGATCGAGGGAGGTCTTTAGCACATCAGGGATCCAGACCATAGCCCCTACCTCCATTGCTGGGCACTGGCCCTGGAAATGCCCAGGTTCCCCACAGTGCCAGCATACCAGCCCAGGCTTCAATTCTGCACCAGCGTTTTGAGGATCACTCACCTGAGGGGGAGGAGAGACAGACACGGTAGGGGAGGGAGGGATGGAGACACCATGGGCTCACTGAGCTGGCTGCAGGAGGGTCAGCCCCCATTTCTGTGGTGCGGGGACAGGGATGGGAAGAAGGGGGAGAGAGGGGGAGAGAGAGAAAGAAAAGAGGCAGGATGTTCACCTGTTGCTGGAATCTCTGCCAACTCGATCGCACGATCCAGCGATGCCGGGCAGTGGCGCTGGACTCACTTTGTTATCCCTTCTTGCAGTCGCGCAATGAACTGCTCCGGTGCCACCACATTGATGATCCCTTTGGCATTGCAGTCTTTAGCCTTCAGCCACCATTGGCAGGCATCCCAGAGCTGTTGGCTGAAAGCAAACAGCCAGCCAACTTCCTCCAGTGTCAACATGTGGAAGTGCTGATGGTGTTGTTCAAGGTTGCAGCAGACATGCTGCAGGATGGCTCGCTTCAAGTTGGTGTAGTGGAGCCAACTGTCAACGGGGAGCTGTTGGGCAGCGAGCTGAGCTTCCCCAGTCAGGAGCAGCAGAATACGAGCCATGCGTTGCTCAACCGGTCACCCCCACATCTCTGCAGCTTGCTTAAATAGTGTAAGGAAGGCTTCTGAAACACCTCTTTGCTGTCTCCCTCTTTTTCTCTGCTCCATCATCACTGCAACAGACAGACACATACACACCAAGTGTGATCACTTTGGCACTCACCTTCCCTGGCTCCGCCCTCAATTCACAAACCGACACTTGACCACGTCCCTGCTGCCACACTCTTCATTCAGCAAAGCACAGAATGGCACTCAATCCAGCACAGACTTGTTAATAAGTTACTCAATACACAACTTAATGAAGCCATGAGGTACTAAACAGAGGTTATAATGTGTTATCTATTTCATTACATGTTTTATTTTGGTATTTTAAATCATCAGCTTAATCTCAGTGTGTGTGTTCATATGATGCACTCTCCTGGAAAGAAAAACATGGCTATAATGTGAAGAATAAGCTGACTGAGCATTCAGTAGCTACACTTACAGAGAAGTGGTGTGTGTACTTGTATCCAGAAATAATTCTGCTTTCCTCACAAGTCATCTCTCTGATTAAGATTGCACATCTTCACCAGTGTCATCTGTGCGGGGGGGACTTTTCATGGACTTAAAAGGACGATAAAGTTAATTAATTGTGCCATATTTAAAATTGGCCTCAAATGGTATTCCATAGTGTGTTAAGTGTACTTACAGTGCAAGACACACCTTTCAGCATGACATTGTGTGTGTGTAGATTTATTTCAAAGGATTAATGACGGTGATACAACATTAATAAAGATTCAACATTGAAATACACTTGTACCAGTGACAGACACACACACTAACCATACATACAGTACAAAGTGAGTATATAAACTATTCATATATAAGTAATGTTTCTTGATGACCTTACTCATATCCGTACTCGTCTTTCCAAAAAAAGCCCATTTTATGTTTATTCCTTATTCCTTTTCCCTTCCACTTTCTCTGTCTTACTTTTTAGGTTTTGGAAAACTACAATAAGGGCAAGACTGCCCTTCTTTCAGCAGCTAAAATCATGGTTAGCCCAACTGAAGTGGACCTGAATGCTGAGACCTACTTCCATGGAGTCTCCAACTCCCATGAGCCCACTCCACAAACCCAACACCGCAGAAACAGCAGCGTCCGGTGAGCTCTGCGAATACACCTACAGGCTTTTACACTCGAACGTCTCCACAAATCAGCTTCATTGTCATTATGTCTTAAATGGTGTGATTAATTCATGGTATGATATCCACCCAACCCACTATTGCGTTTTTCATTACATCAGTTGAATGTAATCTGCCTGTGAACAATTAAAGTTTCACATGGTTTCAGGATAAATACACTTGTTCCTGGAGAAGCCCAAAGTTCACGAGATAACATCACTAACAGCCTCATAAAGACCAAGGAGCAATCAAAACAAAGTTCTGGAAAAGTATCGATTATGGTTTGGTCTTAAAAAATAATAATATCCCAAGCTTTGAAAGTTAGAATTTTTTTTTTTTAAATATGACTCTGCTTAGACGAGACCCTGGATCAAAAGATGACTGAGTAAAAAGGGTATTAATCAGAAAACCTGATGATGCTACTACCACCATGCTTCACTGTATGGATGGTATTCTCAGGGTGATACGCATGGTGTTGAGTTTCAAACCTCCAAAAACAAAACCACAGGTCACAATCGTTGGCACTTTTAAAAATTCGCATGACCAAAATGTACCTGGAGCATCTATTTTCCTCATCTTAGTGTTTAGGAATTCTTAAACAGTCATCCATGACTTCTTGTAAATGAGGTGACACAGAGGCCAAATTCCTGAAACTCAGAAATGGATGTATATTAAGAAAGGTGCACAAAGTTAGAATAGCTTATGATGATGATTTATTTGGATTTAAGAAAATTAGATCTAATGTGATCACACAATCTGTCTCATCTTAACCATGGGCCCTGTCCTCTCTCACTCATGCTCACGACAGAGGAACCACATATGGTAGTATCCAGTTTCCCCCTCGGCCCCTTTGGTTCAGTAGAGAAGCACAGCGTAGATAAAGTCCTGTTGCATTAACTTAACCTGCATTTCCTTTTTTCTCCCTTTTCTCTCTCTATCTTCATGGCCATGTGCTTTTCCATGTGCCTTAATTTGTTTATATCTTCTTCCTCAATATCTTTTAATTCAACTTTTTTTTACATACATCTGTGTGCTTTCTTTATCCCTCTTATTCCTTCTCTGTCTCTTTTCTGCTCACATTATACCATTGTCCTTTTTTGTTACTTTTTTCTTTAACTTTACTGTTCACTCTCTTTTGATTTCTGACCTTTTCTGTATCCTTCTGTATATCTATCGCTTTTACTCCGACCCCATCCTCTTCCACCTTCCTCCTCTCCTGTAGCTCCTGTGCTCGCTCCGAGATCTCTCTGGATGGTTTTTCAGAATGTCCTCCTCCAGCTGTACCTGTGGTGCTGATGAGTGCTCGTGAGCGTTTGTCTCTGGAGCTGCGGGAGCGAAAGGCTCCTTTGGCTATGATGGAGAGCCTTTCGGATGTTGACTCTGTCTACAGCATGGATTCTCGCCGCTCCTCAGCTGCTTTCAGAGGCTCACCGTGTCTTGGGACACTCCCTTTCCCCCTTGATGCCCCGATTCCTGAGGAGAATCCATCCCTGAGCTCACGTACTGAGCTGATTCAGGCCTCACCTGAGCGAGAACTTATGGGCCAAACTGGACCCTGCTGCCCCACCCCACCAGAACTCGTTTTGCCTCCCAATGACAGCCATGGCCTCTCTCTGGAACTTGCGGTACCTTTTAATCAAGGCCGTTCCCCCTCTCAAACCAACCGTGGTAGCTATTTTCCTCGGTTTGCATCCAAGCAGATCGGTGAGGGTCAGCAAGGCCAGCAGAAGGCTCTCGTGCGTGCCAAATCAGAGACTTTTGAAAGGTTTCAGAGGTCTAACAGCAAGGAATCAAGTCCTGTGGCACCTTGGACTGGTATTATAAAGGAGCAAGGTGGAAAGAACCAAAAAAATGAAGGTGTGAACAAAGATGAGAAGAGTACAAAAGAGGTGAAGGTGTCTCCACTGTCCAATGGAAACACCAGTCAGGCAGTGCTGGAGTTTGCTCAGTATCTGGATTCCCTCTTCAAGCTAGATGGAAGTGACTCTCTGCCTCCGGACAATTCTGATGCCGAATCCGAATCGGGACGTGGCTCTTCAGTTCAGACGGAAGAACAGCGCATAGAGGATTTGGACAGCGAGCAGCAGCTACTGGCCAGAGCCACGCTCGAGCCCAACCTCGTCCCAAAGCCTCCTCGAACCTTCGCTGGCTCGGCTGAACCCTCGTCTGGCATCTCTCTCTCTCCATCGTTCCCTTTATCCTCGTCCGGAGAGATGAATGACCTCTCACCCGTCAATCACACCATGCTACGGACTTCCACGGCTTCCCCTTACGCTGAAGAAAACACGTTATCATCCATAGTGTAGTGAAACGTGGACCTTAGGAAATCAGCTCCTTTTTGGTGTCTGTATATTTCACTTCCCTGTGTTTCCCTCTTAACGCCTTCCTAACCATAAGTGGTGGCATGGGGGAATTCTATCTTCACTTTAAAAAGATGCATGCGTAGCAACCTGTTCAAGACATCCAGGCTGAGATCGCGGACTCACTGGAAGCATTTTGAAAACCTCATTTTGTACCATCATTGGACTTTACACACTGAATGCAGTCGATGTGCACTGTTACAACGGGTTTCTTGTCAGCGGCCGGGGACACAACGTCGTAGGAAAGAAGCTTCACACAAATGACCGAAAATTCTCATCAAGTCCAATTTTATGTTTACGTTTACATTAATGCCACTGAACAACACATGTACAAAGATTTGCAGGGAACGCGTTTGGACGGTGAAAGGTTTGCAGATGGAGTGACATTTCCTCAGGTCTTTTAAGAACACAGATGAAAGAAAGATTCTGATTTCTATGTTACACTTGTCAGATTTCGGACTGAAGATTGTGTGACGTGTTTAATTGAGCACGTGCAACACTTGAGATCGAGCACTTTGGAGTTTAGGGGCCATTTTTTTAAATTTACAATTCTGTTTTTGTGTGCATGAGAAAATAATGAATGCTTATTTATAACTCTTTTGTCAATAGTACCCTGCCAAATATGTGTAGAAAATGACCTATGAACAAAAAAAAAAAAAACTACATGGATTTATTGATATTTTATTTATTGTTTTTTTTCCACGTTTTGCCGTATAAATCCATTGACTTGGGGCATGCACACCAATCACCAAATAACAGAACATGCTTTTTTCTATTTTAGGAGTCAAAATTCATGAACACGTAGCAGGAACTGGTCTTTTTAGGGAGTCTCTCTCTCTCTCCCTCTCCATTTTTATCATTTCTACTGCTGTTGCTATGACTATATTACATCATATTACTCGGTGGTTTAACTTTATGATGAATATTTTATTAACTGTTACCGTGTGACTTGCCTTTTTCTATTTTTTCTGAATGAAGTGTTTTTCAGTTGGACATTTTTTTTTTAATAGCAGGAGTTCATCTTGTGTCTGGAGGAAAAGTACAGCAGTGGAACACACTGGGTGCTCAAACACACACACACACACACACACACACAGGCCCTAGACAGAGTGCACACTACTACTGAACCTCCTGCTCCTTTGTAAAAGTAAGTGCCCCCTCCCCAAGCCTTGTACTGATTTTCTTTAAGCTCCATAACATACTGTATTTTGTCATCAGAAAACATCTTGCACTGTTTCATCGCACATTTGTAAATCTAAATAAAAACCCAGTAATACACACTGACCTGCCGTTTCTTATATACCTATTGTATATACTAAATCTCCGCCGCAACAGTGACTTGCTTCTCTAAACTTCGTCAAATAAATAATCGAATACGGTAAGCAAATATTGACTAGTTAACTTAGATAGTGATCATTTGAGTCACTTGCATGTAGACGATATGTGCACAGTTACTCTCCAGGCCTGTTTAAAACACTTCCACGACACTACAGGATGTTTATGTGACGCCCGTTTATGCTCCGTTGCAGAGAGAGCGCAGAAAGTGGCTTAAAGTTATTCTGTGCACTATAATGTCATCAGCTGATTCTCTGATCTGCATATCTGTGTGTGAAACTAACATTTAGCCGTGTTGTACCCTGTTAAAACACTGCATGACCCGTATCACTGCACGTGTTCCTATCCTGATAGCCTTTAATCACAGCTATTACACCAGGACTGTATTTACTTGTATATTTGCCGAGACTGGTTTCTGTGTCCAGAATTGTGAGATGTCTTATTTCAAGGAGGTCGTGTGATTCAGCTTTATCTCCAGAGCTCAGAGATGCTGCAGAAAAATCCTGCCTGCAGTGCCTGTGCAGCTTCTTCCACACTTTCTGCAGTTACCCTGATTGTACACTCTGAATGCCACTTCTTATTGAATAAGCACTGGGCAGCAGATATCTAGCAGTTACTCCAGTTACGACCTGTACCATGAAGGTCAGATCCAGATCCCACAATGACGATGACCTTCGGTTTACTGATACTGAACAACTTCTCACCTCTGTCCCATTGGTTGGTGGCCTCAGGGTCCACTGCTGTACCTTTTCCCCGCGTGATTGTGAATAGCTGTCTTTTTCCACATGATTATTTTATGCAAGTAAATCCCATCTCATTCTTCAGTCGAACGAAATAAATAACTGAATAAATATTCCACTTGGACATTATAAAGAAAAATGGCTGTATCCTGTACCATAGTGATGACTTTATCTGAAATCTATAGCTATATGGAGTATATATTATAAATAGTGAGGGGGGAATTTATCTGTGTGTATATACTGATTTATTAAAAGAATCGGTAATAGTAGCCATTGATCTTCAGAAGAAACATATTTCTTTCTATTGTTGCCAGATAACTTGCCGGTCCTTACTTTTCACCATGAATGAGAATGTATTATAAAAACCTGCCTACACACACACACACACACACACACACACACACAAAAGTACCTTGCCTGTAACAGAATAAAACAATACAGATTTCAGACATTTTGTGCCGTCTTGTTCTCTTATTGATTTTTTCATTCATTTATTAAAGGTTCAGTCATGACATCATGCATAGCCCAGGGACGATCATATATACACTGGCCACTTTATTAGGAACACCCATACTTCCACCTGTTTTCTGCAGTTCTCTAATCAGCCAGTCGCTTGACATTAAATCCCACAGATACAAATCAGGAGCTTCAGTTAATGTTCAAACATCAGAACGGGAAAAACTGTGATCTCACAGTGAAGTGTGACTTTCTTTCTTTCACTGTGGTATGGGTGTTGGTTTGATCCAGATGGACTGATTTGAGTATTTCAGAAACTGCTGATCTCCTCCTGGGGTTTTCACACGCAACAGTCTCTAGAGTTTACGCAGAATGGTGCAAAAAAACCAACAAAAAACACTGAGTGAGTGAGTGAGCGACAGTTCTGTGGGTGGAAACAAACGTCTTGTTGATAAGAGAGGGTCAGAGGGAAATGGACAGATTGGTTCGAGCTGCCAGGAAGGATATAGTAACTCATATAATCACTCTTTACAACCGTGGTGAACAGAAAAGCATCTCGCAATGCAACAGCAGAAGAACACACTGGGTTCCACTCCTGCAGCCAAGAACAAGGACCTTAGAATCAACAAGAAGTTCCTATTAAAGTGGCCGGGGAGTGTACACTATGTACAGTTCAGGTGTTTCAGCTACATTCATTCCTAACAGGTGCCTAAAATCAAGCACACAGCCATGCAATCTTCTTAAACAGTGTCAATAGAATGGATCATACTAAAGATGATATCCTATGGCAGTGCCACAGTGAAAGACTGTAGACTGGTACTGTCATAGGAAGCCATCTTTACTACAAGTCAGTTTGTGAAATTTTGTCCCTGTTTGATCGACCTTCCCGGTCGTATTGTGAAATGGAAGTGTCGAGGAGCAACAACAGCTCAGCCAACACAGTTCCAAACTGCCTCTGGACACAACATCAGCGTGAGATCTGTACGTTGAGGAAACGGGTTTCTGTGGCCGAGTAGCTCACAAGCTGAGGATCACTACGTGTGCAATGCCAAGCGTGGGCTGATGGAAAGTGGTGTAAATCACTGCCACTGGACTCTGTGGAAACGTGTTCTCTGGAGTGATGAATCACGCTTCATTGTCTGGTAGTCTGATGGACGAGTCTGGGTTTGGTGAATGCCAGGAGAATGCTACCTACCAGACTGCACAGGGCTGACAGTAATGAGTGGTGGAAGAGGGATAATGATGTGGGGCTGTTTCTCAGGGTTCAGGCTTCTTAGTTCCAGTCAAGGATGACGTTAACGTTACGACATTTGAAACAGTTGTGTGCATTCAACTTTGTGGCAACAGATTAGGGAAGACCCTTTTCTGTCTGTATGTCCAGTGTCCATAAAGACAATTTCTGATGAGCTGGACACCAGGAACGTCAACCGCAAGCCAGGCCTTCTCATCTAATATCAGTGCATGACCTCACTAATTACTAAATGGGTAGAGATTCCCACAGACGCACTCAATAATCTTGTTGAAAGCCTTCAGAGAAGAGCGGAGGCTGCTGTCGATGCAGACGAGGGAGCAACAGTACTGGTTTTTTGGACCGCAGTGTCCAACAAGCTCATATACAGTGGATATAAAAAGTGTACACACCCCATTACAATGATCAGTTTTTCTGATGTAAAAAAAAATGAGACCACAATAAATCATTTCAAAACTTTTCCCACCTTTACTGTGACCTATAACCTGTACAACTGAAAAACAAACAAATCTGTCAGGGGGGAAAACATAAAAAATAAATGGACAATCAGCTGGTTGCATAAGTGTGCACACCCTTAAACTAATACTTTGGTGAAGCACCTTTTGATTAATTTACCACATCAGTCTTTTTGGGTCGGAGTCTATCAGCCTGCTACATGTAGACTTGGCAATATTTGCCCATTCTTCCTTGCAAAAGCGCTCCAAATCTGTCAGATTGCGAGGGCATCTCTTGTGCACAGCCCTCTTCAGGTCACCCCA
>JAPFFA010000007.1:56505358-56516334 GCA_026153275.1 Sciades herzbergii | reverse complement strand
TCCTGACTGCAAACATTTACAATATCAATAGTTCCTATCAAATTCCATAGTGAATACATAAGGGTCAGTTTTGACCCGTGTTGTGTATTAGAAGGGTAGTGATACAAAAATGATTATTTATAAAAAAGTAAAAAAAAAATAAAACAAACCCTGAAATAAGGATTTGTGATGATCAAAAACAAGTTAATTGAGGAATTCATGTAAGCTTGAACGATGAAATGAATTTATTGCAAAGATATAGAAAATAAAAACTCAGCTGGGTCACTTTTGACACCCAGGTTGTGCATCAAAGGGTTAAGGTCATCTCTGTCGTCACTGATGCCTGCTCTGTTCTGTACCCTATGGGGGGGTTGCTGCGGCTCTCCCTACTTTAGCCTTTCCATGTAGGCATGTGGAAGGGCAGGGAGGTCCCAGAACAGAGCCACCCGTCAAATACAACTTGTTGCAAATATTGCAATGTAAATAATGTTCCTTGACGAAAGTGGTTCTGACAGAACTTTTGTAAATCTGGCAGAAAATTTTTGCTTTTAATAACATTTACACAACTTTACAAAAAGAGTAATAAAGCTCATTGTTTGCACCTTTTTGCCTGATGAAACCCTGACTGCGTCCTCAGTATACATCATTTCTGGCCCTTTGAGACTACGATCAAAATGGTGCAAGCTTTAATGCTGGTGTATTGTTTTTACTGATTGAATACCGCCAATGATAAAGTAATGGAAAACGCACACCTGGAACACTTGCTACGATTCAGAAGTGCTGAAGGAACAGATCAGCCACAAGTGAAACACACCATTATTTCCTTTTGCACCACATCTCTGACCTGATACTGAGGCTCATGCACAGTGAAAAAACTATGTGGCATCTTTTTGTCCGTTTTTAGATGCAACAGAATCTGAAGTATGCTCGAGATGCTGAACAGCTTATTTTAGGTGAATGTGCTGATTAAGGCAAAGGTTATAGAGTCCTAAGCTTCCCTTACTTAGCCTCGCAGCTCCAATGCAAAACTAAAGAAGCAATTTTCAGACTCCAAACATCTTTGTCCTGTATGAGAACATTGTGCACATTCTGTTTTAGCCAAAGTATCATTTAATTAAAAAAAAAAAAAAAAGTTCTGGTTCTTGGTGGTGGTAATTAAAAAAAAAAAAAAAACCCAAGCAGATTAGATGAGTGTCATATTGTAGTTTAATTGGCAAAAACCCATCTGAAAGTAGGGAGAA
The DNA here is from genome assembly GCA_026153275.1 of Sciades herzbergii. NCBI lineage: Eukaryota > Metazoa > Chordata > Actinopteri > Siluriformes > Ariidae > Sciades > Sciades herzbergii. The sequence goes on along the minus strand of JAPFFA010000007.1, from coordinate 56,515,114 downwards.
CATGCTCTCAGATGTGGACAACAGACACACAGTCACAGGGCAACAGTCGGATGGAACACACAAGTGGAAGGCACGTGGAGATCTGGCAGTGCCCAAGCCATGACATGGTTTAAAGATCAAGCACTTTTAATTCATCACTTTCAAAGCACTTGTTACTGATTTACATTTGTAGATCTTCCACTGACGCTTCAGAAAAGAAGAATTAGGCTGTTGTCCCCTGAGAACTGATTTATTCTAAATGAGATCAATAAAACACTGATATCTCTCCTCTCCAGAACTCTCCACAGGAGTTCCAGCTGTACTAGTCCAAGGCACTTGTTTCAGCGACTGGATTCAATTCAATGTAACATCAGTCATGATGGAGTTCTGTCCAGCTACGATAATCACTCCCCGTTCTTTTAATACACAATTTTCTGTCTGCATTTGGTGTGTAACAAAATGGTAGAAATAAATCATAATCATCATCATCGTCGTTGTAAAAAAGCCTCATATATATCTGAAGGCCTGATTTAAGCAGACAAGGATTAGCCAAGCTAAATGTGGGGGAGAAAAGGTCACTTATATATGGGAGTAAAAAATAAAGGTTTCATTGGGACATGTACACTGTACACAGAGTTAATAGTGATGTATATAAGGATAGATGTGAAATGAGCTACATCGGATCATCAGGAGTGGGTCAAGGAAGTGCACGAGTGTTTATACGCTCACAGAGAGGAAATGAAGGACCGTCCTCATTGGCTGGCACGGCCTGATGGGATACAGCGGCCATCAGAACTGTTCTGAAAGCAGCTCACACAGCCTCTGGGACACAGTGTCTCGACTAGTCCTCAGTGTGAGCCGGTACATCTGTACAAGAAATGAGACAGGAAGAGGGTCAGGTCAATTATTTTACTGTTCGTAACCTCTCACTGTGTGCTAAAGCCTGATTATTTTTACATGCATGTGTGTTACTGATTTGCGTACCTGTGCTTGTGTGTTGGGCTCTAATCTCAGCAGACAGCCGACTTGTATCGTTTTTGTGTGTACAACACCAGCGCCAACAAAGTTAGAAGGATTCGGGTCGACTCCATCTAGCAGTGCTGTTCCAAACCCAATAATCTATTCAAAAAACACGCGCGCACACACAAGCAGTGAAAAATGTCCCCTAGAATACAGCTATAATGGAGCTCAGTGTTTGTAGATAAATCAAGAGCACCTGAAGCAACAGTGAGAAATTCTGACTTGTTTGTTTGGTCCAATAAACACAGAAGTAAATATAACTGCAGTTGTGCTTTCGCTGATTCTGTAGGTTACCTTCGCCTTGGTGATCTCTGTATCCATGGAATGCTTGGCCTTGAAGATCTTTTGCACCTCCTGCTGAGGACTGCAGGGGAAAGAGAGATACAAGAAGCAAATTAATTTTATTTATTAAATAAATGCCACCAAAAGGGGACAACTACAGTCCATAATGATGAAAACAATCTTTGTAAGGAAACTATTAGGAGATCTGATTTTAATTAACATCCATTTTATTCAAATTCTACATTATCATTTAACTTGGATGTTCAACATAACACTTATTTACGCTAAATTTTTTACACCATATTCTGTAGGACTTTTGGATTACGAATTAGAACATAAATAGAAGACTATGGCTAACAGTTTATTTAACATTTGTAACTTCAGTAAGGAAATTTCAGCACTTTCTCATACAGAGAAACAGGAATCTCCACACAAATGAGTAAAGAATCGTTTTAAACAGTAGGCATGGAACCACATATTGTGTGGTGATAAATCATGATGCATTATGACGATTCGAATTGTAGAAATAAATGTATTGCGATTATCATCAGGCTGCGTAATCTCTTAGTCTTCCCTCACGGTGTTGTTTCACTGTAGGTGGAAGTAACACAGCTCTAATGCCACGTAAACACCATAAAACAAATTTAAAATGTGAAAGAGGTGTTGTGATTGACTGTACAAATAGATTTAACAAGAAATTGGAGCTCTCTTTTTACAGACCGCTATAACTCTTCATTTTTAATGAAAGGAATATTTTAGTTAATAGACCATTATATTTTATTCCAACATTTAAAAATGAGAGTAAACAATTATTGTTGGTTATTAAGAAAATTAAAAAGGTTTTTATTTATTTAACAAAAGGAGTACATTGATAAAGAATAGGAAAATAAATGTTGCATATATTTTGGTGATAAAAGTTTCTTCATTTAATTTTTTCCCCAAAAATATCATGAATCAAATTGAACTGTGAATTGGGTGAATCGGTACATGCCTGGTAGACACGAACAGGTGGCTGTATTTACAGAAAATCCCATTACACTGCAAATAAACTCAGCCATCCAACTTGTGACATCACTGATATTCACACTCACCTAAACAATAAAATGTCCAGGCTGAATTTTAATAACGCTTTTAACACATTTTCATCTTCCCCTTAGGACCAAGAAGAATGCATTGATACACATCCATAAGATACATCATCACAACTGATGTGCTTTAGAAAGAATCTCAATGTGTGTGGGCTTGTCCATGCTGCTCCACTTATTAATAAAAAGATTAAGAATTTCATCACTAACATTTAGCATTCGGTGAGGAGTTTTCTGGTTCAGCCTAGGAGGTTTAGGTCCTGACACGCACCCTACTGGATATAACTAGTAATTCTTCCAATACACAGCAGGCAAACAGAACAAAAGTGAGTGCAACTCAATTGTAATCAATTTCCAGCAATTATTATTACTATTAGACCAAAAAAAGGGAAGGACATTGGCTAAACGGTCACATGGCCTCTGCAGAAGAAGTGATAAATGCATCAGAGGTGTGTGATTATAATAACGTCTTTTTGTTAAATTGCTCTTGAAGTCTATAGTAATGGTGAATGTTCACTGTTACAAGAGCATTACTCACGCGCTGAGCTGCTTCCAGCGCTGAAAGAACTCCTGAGACGTCATTTCTGTGGGCTGGAAGAACTTGTTGAGAGTGATAGGAAGTCGAACGGAGATGTTCTGTATGCTGCCTCCATACCTGTAAAAGCAGCAGGTGTAGCTTTACAACTGTATACAGTCGGAGAACATCCTCTCCATCTCCTGTATTCATAGGCTGATAATTGGCCACACAAACCGTAATAAGAGACAAGACGTGGAGCTGGGGGAGAATACCACAGCGTGAAGCGTCATGCTCTTACACAGAGGGGTGTGTCGCTCACCACACTGACTTACCAGCATTTAAACAAAACAGAGCCTTTGTGTGTAGTTCATTTACTTAAAACTGAACAATGCAAAAGATTAGTTAACATTCAACACTTCCGATGCTGCGTTTACACAAGCGGACATTCACCCGACACCATATTCAGTCTATAGTCGAGTCAAAGTGCTCATGCTCTTCTGACTGGGTTGAGTAGGATGGCCACGCCACATGGCATTATGGGTAATACTCTTTTCACACTATATGAAAACAAACCAATCACCATCGAGAGGACTGTTCATAATCGACTGCGTGTGAAATATTCTTTGGGATGTTAAAGTTTTAGTATGAACATGAAGCAGAAACGAGGTCGAAGTGCACACACACACACACACCTGAAATGTATATTGAGCACTGGAGCATCTATAAAGTCGGCTAAGCACTCGATGTTGAGGACCTGCTGAAGCTGAGCTCCTCCATCTATTACAGGATCAGACGCTTTCGTGTGAACATTCAGCTGTAAACCAGGGATTAAGGACACAACCGAAGATGAATATCGCCACCTAGTGTATGGATGTCTCGAGAAGTTTACAACAGAGTATTTATACTGTGGCAGGAAATTATATTAGTATAAAAGAATACATTAAAACATATCAGAAAGTCACTGATTCACTAATATATACAAAATACACATATACTGAATCTTCAGTTCATTCTATTTCATTTGAAGCCTGGTCTGATCAGTGGGGCATAACACACATTTTATAAAAGGATATGATTACTGAGGGCATCATGGCACACCACAGAGGCAGAGAAATTCACAAACTGTGTCGAGGTTTTGTTCCCATAGAACACGTACATGCGGCCTGAAATGTCACAGGAACATCACGTTATATCAGACATGTCATCAAGAACACACACAGCGAGCACTGCTGTCTTGCAGAGCAGCTTGGAAACCTGAGAGATCGGTATCTTGCAGCTTGCATCAGGCATTAACCATCGCATGTTAGTACATGCAAGCCTGAGATCATTACGAAGCCACACAACTCAGTAAACATTTCTAAAAGAAATATGCAAGACGGTACTCCTGCAGATGTAGGCTACATTACTGAAGAAAATCAGTGCTGTTCACATGGATTTGGTTATAAAAGTTCTAATCAAACTCATTATACAAATTATTAACTGATAAAAAAATAAATACAAACACTATTGTTTGTGTGTGTGTAAGATATTTAAGGCACACACCCAAGTTCTGTCTGAATTCAGACTTCAGGCCGATCTGCAGCAGCTGGTTCTCGTACAGGACACCGTTATTCTTACACACGAACCTGAAACCACACAAGCATCTGGCTTTAGACACTGGGTCCACACACTAGATTACATAGTGAACTCAAAATGGACAATTATTAACACCACACACACACACACACACACACACACACACACACACACTTTCCTTGTATCAAGTCATCAGCAATTTATAATTTTTTATAAGAAGAGTGATATAAAAATTAAACATTTGGAATTGCAAGAGCTACAAAAATTTGGAATTATATGATTTGGAAAAACAGGGAGGAGACTTAAAAAGGCAGGAACTATTTGGAATTAAGATTATCTGAAAGCACAGGACTTATGAAACGAGTTATTTCTCTCTCTCTCTCACAGACGCAGTCAGTCCAAAGTTTGGACACACCTAGCTTTTCTTTATTTTTATTAATTTAAAAAAAGTCACTTAATGTCTTAAAGTAATGATGGACATCGTTTCTCTTTACTTGAGCGGTTCTTGACATAATATGGATTACTACAGTTGTGAAATAGGGATATTTACTATATTTTTATTATTTACTGTTTGATCTCAAACGCATTAAGGTGGTCAGAAACTTGTCCACTAATTACCTTTTGACGAGACACGCCTGTTAATTGAAAAAGTATTCCAGGTGACTCCTTCATGAAGCTGGTTAAGATAATGCCAATAGTGTGCAAAGCGTCATCAAGGGAAACACTAGACACTTTGTAGAATCTAAAATATCAAACGTAATTTTTTTTTTTTTAACCACATAATTCCATGCTATTTCATAGTTTTGATGTTTTCAGTATTGCTCTACAATACAGAAAAACTTATGAACAAGTACAGGTGTTGGCTGGCACTGTGTGTATATATTTATATAGCAATCGTATGAGAGAAGTGATGAATGTGGGACTGAAGTGCACCTGGAGAGGTTTTCCTCGATGACGGGTGTGGAGGAGCTGAAAGTGGCTGAAGGCAGGTTTTCGGAGAAGACGTCCACCAGCAGGCTGCCTGTGTTGGACGCCACTGGAGGAGTGGCAGAGTTCAGAGTTGTGCTGTTTCCCAAACTCAGAAGGTCAGAAGGAGGAGAAGAGTTCACCTGGAAGACATTACACTAATGTTTTCCATTTGGTTGTTCAGGTTCACTTCTTAATGCAACAAACGTCATGTGATGTAAGCAATACAGGCAACATTACCAAAGACAAACCATGCAGCTTATAAACCAAGGGTTTAATGATCGCTAGGGGTCACTTAGGGTTTTACTGCATGTGTGATACAGAAAACAAAAGTTTTACAGAAAGGTAGTGGTCAGGATTTCTCAAGTAACATCATGGAAGATAAACCACACACACAGCTATAAAACTGTTGGACACTGATCAGTCAGCTCTTAAACATCATCTGTTCACCTGAATATAAACAGAAACATCATTTAAATCAGAGGATCCTGGATTCCCCTGTTTCTAAACCATCACGTCTGTTAGGAATCACACACTGAAACCCACACCATGCAGGGACCTGGTAGATCGGAGCAGCAGAAGTGCGAAGTGCACAAGCCTGAAGTGATAAGGGGGAGAGTAGTGTGTTCAGAGTGGAGCACATGGGAACTGGGCGTGGTCTGTTGATTGGGGGTGTGGCTTTAGCCAAAGCTTCACAAGTAGGAGGAGGAGAGGGCTGAGGAGGACAGGAGAAAGAACAGATGGAGAATGATACAGAAATGTCGGTTTGGAAGAAGTGGACATGAACAGAGATAAAGTATCATCAGTACAGCTGGAGAAAAGGAAATAAATGAATAAACGAATGACTACTATATTAGCCAGATTAATGCCGCATAATGACTGCACATAAACAACTTATAACATATGGACACTGAAATCATGCAGTCGGGGGGGGAGGGGCGACCCAAAAAATTAAAAATAATAAAACCCAAAGCAAAAACAAAAACCCTGATAGAAATAAACACTCCTCTTTCCGACTGATGTTTTCAGCTCCCACTAGAGAGAGAAGTGAGTAGTACAGCAGCTCCTACTAGTGCTGTCCTGCTTCTCGCTCAGTTTTGTTCTTGCCACTGGCAGGTTGGAAAAACACATTGTTTTCTCAAAAATCAAATGAAAAATTTAAATGTATTTTTTTTTAAGACAGACTGTATCTATCTGTCCAAGTATCTCTTGTGTGTGGGAGGCACTGCAACAGTACAGCAATTCAACTAGATTTATTTTAAATATATACTTTATACATATATTAATATGAAAATACTTGTTCATAATATCAGCAATACATTTTAACAAACTGAATAAGTGATAATTACACAGCCAATTTCTAATTAAACAAATTATTCTTTATAGGCTAGTTCAAAAACCGAGCGACCTGGGCTTAGGCAGTTCACTGTGCACTTGGATATTGGATTTGCCAAGTAACAGACCGCAGAATGCCAGGATTGGATTTTACATATCGTCCACGCTCATCTTGAACAGAGGCACACCACAGGGGTGTGTCCTCAGCCCCCTCCTCTACTCCCTCTTCACCCATGACTGTTCCCCCAGCCACACCAGTAACACCATTGTCAAATTTGCTGATAATACCACCATAGTGGGAATGATGAATAACAATGAGACAGCCTACAGGGAGCAGGTTCAGCACTTGACAAAATGGTGTTCAGACAATAACCTGGGCTTAAACATTTCAAAAACTAAGGAAATGATATTGCACTTTAGGAGATCGAGGCGCACCGAACACTCTGCCCTCTGCATACACAGTGAGGAGGAGGAGAGGGTGGAGACCTTCAAGTTCTTCAGCGTCCACATCTCAGCTGATCTCACCTGGACCACTAACATCTCTCACCAGGTAGGGAAAGCCCAACAGAGGCTTTACTTCCTTAGGAAGTTAAAGCAAGCTCACCTCCCTCACCACTTGCTGATCAACTTTTATTGATCTGTAATAGAGAGTCTCCTGACCTACGGTGTGGTTTTCCAGCTGCGCCGCGGAGGACAGGAAGGACCTGCAGTGGGTGGGGAGGGCCGCAGAGCGCATAATTGATACACCATTACCTCCCCTCAAAGACATTTACACTGACCGACTATAAAATACAGCTGGCCTTCTTTTGAACGACCACACCCACCCTGGACATCATCTGTTCTCCCTACTGCCCTCTGGAATGAGATACAGACTCAGAGCTGCATCAAACAGACCAAAAAACAGTTTCTACCCTCAAGCTGCTGGATGCGCGACCCCACCTCCACCAATGAGGGGCAACCAACACCCTCCCCCAAGGAAAATTCTTTTGTTCCTATGCATCTATTTTATTCCCTGTTCCTTGCATTTTGCACTGCCAGTACCGAGAGCTGCTAAACTGTGCTTCGCTGTTTCTAAAACAATGACAATAAATTTCTCTATCTAATAAACAACTGTTCTTAAAAAAAAAAAAAAAATGATATGATAAAGCATGTATCTGGTCTTGCACACACTCGTGACATGATCCTTGTGCTGTAAATAGACACTGAAACACATTCACACATGATGCAAGAATGCCATCGAACACAGCCCCATGTTGGTTGGAAAGGCGTAGAAATTTACCAAAAATGATGAAACTGGAGCCATTAGACTCTAAACCTGAAGAACCACCTCACCTTTGCGTTAGTCGTGGTGTGATCGCTGTTCCCATTAATGTTAGCATTGCGCTCTTTTCGGCTTTCGTCCACCTCGGAACCTGTTCCTGATCCCTTCTTCTTTTTCAGCTTAGCCAAGATGGAGGATTCTCGTTCGGGGAAAGGCGGCATCTCCTCCAACACTGTGGCCTTTTACAAAGTTAACAGATTAACTCCAAGCTGATGTTTATTACAGAGAAACCTACACTAGGTTTACCCAGGATTAGTAACTTTACATGCAAACTTTATTTTCTATTCAAGTGAAGTTCACGTAGATAATAAAACATTACTAATTTATTAAAAGCTCTGGCCACCAGTCCAACTTTAACTCTATGAGCAGGTATTACTTATTACTCCCTGCGACTTTAAATAACAAGAAATATGCCGCATGAATTTAACTACAGTTGAAGAGAAAAACACTTTATTTTGATGTGTACCAGTATATCGGTGCTGGCGATGCAGCTGAGGCGCAGGTACTCGACAGCACGCTGCTGCAGCTCCACGTCAGCGTTACGCAGCTGACTGTCTGAACGAAGCACCTCCTGTATGGTGCCCTTCACCTCGGGGAAAAGGTTGATGAACTTGACGTAAGCCGAAAGGAGCAGAGCCCGAGTGGGAACTGAACACAAGTGGAACTTGGAGTGGAGGAGGTTAAACTGAATAAGTGGGCTGAAAGGGAGAGAAAAGGAAAAGGGAGGTTCGAGAAATTAAAGCGTCACCTTTCTTTACTGCACTTACTGCAGTCTATAGAGTATTTTAAACACCGTTTCAGTTTAATATCCAATGTCCCCTTAAGATTAAACTATGAGAACTTGTTTTATTTATTAATTCGACACGAGATGGCTTTTAACCTCGCTATCATTTTCCTTTTTTCCAACCAGCTTGGTCACTGGCTCCTCCAATCACATTATTTCAAGGCATCCCTTAGAAAGAGACTTAAAAGCAACTTGCATCTCTCATCACTGGATCATCAGTGTACACACACACACACACACACACACACACACACACACACACACCTAAATCAACCTTTGAAACTTTATTTTCTCTTCTGATAATTTGCCTGAATGGCCATTGTGATAATATAGCTAGATGATAGCTTCAGAATGTCAATAAAATTACAGAGGATATGGATTCATCATGGTAACAGCCTATAATTTTATTTATTCCTGTTTACTACACCACACCACTGTACTGTTCTGAAACACTGAGGTTTTTGGAAGTTCTTTACAGGACATAAATCCAGCTACACCAAGTTTACAGATTGTACAAAGGAATAAATAAATAATTGTAGAAATGATATTAAAACTACCTTGATCGCGGGTCTCCGGCAATAAGATTTCCAAACTCGCCCAGAATGTAGCCGCCCACTTTTACCAGGTTTTCATGACAGGCTGGAGCCTGTAGGGCCTGTGGAGGGCAAGCATGTTAAAGGGCAGCTGCTGGTCAATACACACACACACACACACATAATATATATACATACACATATGTATACACATACACACACAATATATCTCACACACACAAAGTTGGGATGCTGGGTAAACTGTAAATAAAGACAGAATGGGATAATTTACAAATCATGGAAATGCTATATTTAATTGAAAATAGTACAAAGACAACATATCATATATTGAAACTGAG
>JAPFFA010000007.1:56362654-56375708 GCA_026153275.1 Sciades herzbergii | reverse complement strand
TTTCGCCCGTAGTCAGCTGGGATAGGCTCCAGCTTGCCTGCGACCCTGTAGAACAGGATAAAGCGGCTAGAGATAAAGAATTGAAATACTGATTTTTGGGCGAATACCTACACAACATTTGATTTTCTCTGAGATGTGCATTTGATGTTTCCAATTTAAATATCAGTGAAAACTGATGATGGCTGATTCCTTGGGTCCAAGGATCAGTAGGAAGATTGGTGTTGGTGACACAATTTCTAGTGGCTATATAGACCAATACTGGACCTGCAAACACTATTACAAAGTGAACATGGAAAACCTTGTGCAGGAGGGCTCTGGCCCACAGCAGCTTTTCTCCAGATATGTTTGTCTTCAGTGGCAGTTTTCCAAACTGATTCAAAAGATTGTAGCCTCGCTTTACGGTTGCTCTCCACCTTGCCTTGTCCCTGGCAATATTCACCCAGTCCTTTTCAGGAAATTCTACTGCATACAGCTGACACTTAAGCTGGTCCTTAAAATGCTTATGTGGAGCTCCCCTATCATGCTTACCTTGACTCAGTTCTCCATAAAACAGTTGTAGGCATTTGAGTGTCATCCATAAGTGCCAGGTGATCAGCCCACTGAAGCTGTCTTGCCAGTAGAATAGCTGCAATACTGGTGATCTTGGCTTGTTCAAGGATTTCAATGTTAGTCTTGTAGTCTTGCCATTTTATTCTCATTATAGAATGAAGGCACTGCTGATGAAAGTGTTCCAAAAGTTTTACTTGTTTCCGGTACAGAACCCAGGCTTCTGATCTGTAGAGAAGAATCGTGATGACGACAGCTTTGTACATGAGGATCTTGGTAGAGAGATGGAGAGAATGGTTCTCCCATACATGTTTCTGAAGGCAACCGAAGGAGCTGTTAGCTTTAGCTAGTTGATTATCAATGTCCTTGTCAACTGCGTCATTGCTGGAGACGATGCTACCAAGGTCTGTGAAATGGTTCACTGTCTTCATAGTTGATCCTTCAGTGCTGAGGAGTAGAGGGCTATACATGTAATGTAGTGGCTTTTGATAATGCACTTATATTTTCTTCAGGCTGATAGTGAGGCCAAAGGCTTTAGCTGCAGCAGCAAAGCGACTGACTGCAATCCGAAGGTCAGATTCACTGTGTGCAAGAAGAGCACAGTCATCAGCATAGAGAATCTCAAAGATTACCATCTCCGTTGTCTTTGTGCGAGCAGTAAGTCTTCTGAGTTTGAAAACACTTCCATCAGTCCTGAACCATAGATATATTCCTTCAACAAAAGTCATCCTTAGCTTCCTTTAGCATCATGCTAAAGAAAATAGCAAAGAGTGTTGGGGCAAGGACACAACCTTGCCAACTTCATTACTGATGGGAGATGGTTCTGACATGTCATTGTGAAATTTCACTTGCCCCATCTGGGCTTCATGAAGCTGCTGAATAATGGTGAGCAAGGTAGGTGGACAACCAAGCCTTGAAAAGATTTTCCAGAGCCCCTCTCTACTGACCATGTTTCATGCCTTAGTAAGATCTATGAAAGCTGTATACAGTTCCATGTTTTGCTTCTGGCATTTCTCCTGGATTTGCCAAGGACAAAAATCATCAGCTGTTCCTCAATTGGCTCTGAAGCCACACTGACTTTCTGACAGGTTTTGAGCAGCAAGTGTGGGAGTATGCAAGCCTGTCCAGGATAACTCTTGTGAGTATCTTTCCTGCAATGGACAGCAGAGTGATGCCTCTGCAGTTTAAGCAGTCTGATTTCATGCTCTTCTTGTAGAGAGAGATGATGACAGAGTTACAGAGATCTTGTGGTATGAATCCTGACTCCCAGCATGCCACAAATAGAGCTGTGACCCTCCTAACAAGACAGTCACCTCCAAGTTTATAGACCTCTTGTCATGCTCCACCCCGGACATCTGCTCCAGAGCTTGTGTATCTCCCACGTCAATGCCGATCCGGATCCGGGACGGGAATTCCATCCTGCCTGCTTCCCCATTCAGCAAGCGCTCACCTGAATTCACTTCCTGGTTTTCACTGCTGCCTTTATAAATGCCATTCTCAGAAACAGATTTTGCCAGAATGTCTCATTTGTTTACTCTAGCCATTTCTGTGCCTCGTATGCTGTTCATGGTTTTTTGCATTAGCATTTTTTCTTGTTCATGGTTTTTTGCACTAATGTTTTTCTTGTTCATGGTTTTTTGCACTAGCGTTTTTCTTGTCTTTGCCTGCCTCGTTTTTTTTGTCAAAGTTTTTGCCTCCTTTTTTACCAGGACTATTTTTGCTATCATTTCATCATCTAGTTTGTTTACCTTTTTGCCATGCCCTTTCCCTGGATTAAACCCACCTTATTTATTAGATTACTGTCTATGTATGTGTTCTGCTTCTGGATCCAAATTTCACCACACCTCCAGCACCCATAACAGTATGTTCTGGCCAGCATGGGTCCAGCAGAACTCGCCCGTCTGAGAATGGCTGTCCAGCAACAAAGGGACTCTCCTTGGGACCCACCAACAAGACCTACAACAAATTATTCAGAACCTCGCGACCCTGTCCAACTCACTCAACCTCCTCACCACGCAGATGCAACACTATCAAGCCATGCCTACCCCTGCCCAGCCGTCTCCTACTTCAGCTCCTGCCACTGCCTTTCTCCATGAGCCAAGACTCCCAACACCTCAGCCCTATGATGGAGAACCAGGTACTTGCAGATCATTTTTGGCTCAATGCTCATTGATCCTAGAGCTGCAACCTCTGGCCTTCCCCACAGAACGCTCCCGGGTAGCATATACCAACACAGTCCTCACTGGCAAGGCCAGGGAGTGAGGAACAGCAGTCTCGGATGCCGATGCACCCTTTTGCTCCAACTTCAAAGATTTCTCCGAGGAAATGAGACGAACTTTTGACTGTTCTCTGTCTGGCCAGGAGGCAGCTAGAGAACTCATGGAGCTGCAGCAGGGGTCCCGGTCTACCTCGGACTACGCCATTGAGTTCCGGACACTGGCGCCATCGTGCAGTTGGAATGAGAGCGCCCAGGTCGAAGCGTTCCTGGACGGCTTGTCCAACACCATTAAGGATGAATTGGTATCGTGGGAACTACCTTCAGACCTCTCCAGCCTCATGGACCTCGCAAACCATATCGATGCCCAGATCCAGCAACGGAGGAGAGAAAAGACCTGCCCCAGCTTCACCTCCTCTCCACCTCCCGCCTCATCTGTCGAACCCATAAAGGTAGACCAGGTTCGGGTGTCAGTGGAGGAACAACAGCACCAGCGGAGCACAGGGGCCTGCTTCTACTGCGGTCAGCTAGGACACATCTGCCGAGCCTGCCCGCTAAAAGGACAAGCCCACCAGTGAATCGAGGGGCCCTGGTGGGCGATGCTTGGAACCAGCCCCCTGCTGAGCAACCATTACTCCCTGTCATCATCATCCATGACAACCAGCATCACCACCTCCAGGCCCTTGTTGACTCAGGGGTGGACAGGAACCTGATCTGCTCCGCCACAGCCAAGCGTCTGGAAATCCCGCTACTCGCTCTCAATGTCCCTCTCACTGTCCAGACACTCAATGGCACAGGCTTGACCACCATCACCCACCTTACCACCCCTGAGGATTTCTGGTAACCACTCAGAAACCATCCAACTTCACGTCATGAACGACCCCCAAGTACCCATCGTCCTAGAATTACTCTGGTTAACGCAGCACAACCCCCACCAAAACTGGGCCGACAACACCATCTTAGGCTGGAGCCAGTCCTGCCTAGCTTCCTGCCTGAACTCTGCTCTGCCTCCCGCCAAACCACTGCAGCTTTCAGCCAGCGAGTTTCCCAACCTCTCTCACGTGCCTCTGAAATACCGGACTTAAAACTCATTTTCAGCAAGAGCCAAGCAGTGTCCCTCTCTCCTCACAGACCCTATGACTGTGGAATCGACCTCCTGCCTGGGACGGAGCCACCCAAAGGGTGACTCTACTCTACTCTCTCCCATCAAAAGGCAAGCCATGGAGAAGTGCATCTCTGAATCTTTGGCAGCTGGGATCGTCCGCCCGTCCTTCTCTCCAGCAGGGGTGGGATTCTTCTTCGTGGAAAAGAAGGACAAGTCGCTCCACCCCTGCATTGACTATCAAGGTCTCAACACCATCATGGTCAAGAACCGCTACCCATTACCACTCATGACCACAGCCTTTGAACTACTCCAGGGAGCCAAGGTATTTACCAAGCTGGATCTATGCAATGCCTACCATCTTGTCAGGGTCAGGGAGGGGGACGAGTAGAAGATGGCCTTCAACACCACCACTGGTCACTACAAGTACCTTGTGGTCCCTTTCGGCCTGACCAATGCGCCCGCAGTCTTCCAGACACTTGTTAACAATGTCTTAAGGGACTTCCTCAACATCTTCATTTTCGTGTACCTGGATGACATCCTGATCTTCTCCCACTCCCTGGAGGAACATCGGGGTCACATCTGGCAGGTCCTCCAGCACCTGCTAGAAAATAAGCTGTTTGTCAAGGTGGAAAAAAGTGAATTTCACCAGAACTCTGTCTTGTTTCTGGGGTTCATTATCTCCCCGGTGAGCATCCAGATGGACCCCCTCAAGCTTGAAGCAGTTGCTGACTGCCCCACCCCATCCTCGTGATGAGATCTCCAGCATTTCCTGGGGTTCACTAATTTCTACAGGCGCTTCATCCGTGACTTCAGCACAGTGGCCGGATCTCTCACGGCATTGACCTCAATCAAGAGCCGGTTCAAGTGGGGGGAGGAAGCAGAGAAAGCTTTCTCCATGCTCAAATGCAAATTCACCACAGCACCCATTCTCACCATACCCGATCCAGCCAAACAGTTCATTGTGGAGGTCAATGCTTCCGCATCAGGGGTCGGAGCCATTCTCTCCCAGAGGGCCAGTGATGACAAGGTCCACCCCTGCTCCTTCTTCTCTCGCTGGCTGTTTGAGTTTGTGGCAGCTTGTGACACTTGTGCCCAGAACAAGACAGCCAATCGACCCCCTGCCAGCTTGCTAAGACCCCTCCCGACTCCTTGTTGACCCTGTTCACACATCACCCTGGACTTCATCACAGGACTCCCCAACTCAGGTGGCAACACATGCATTCTCACAGTCATTGACTGTTTCTCCAAGTCAGTCCACTTCATCCCTCTGCCCAAGCATCCCACAGCTAAAGAAACCGCCGAATTACTCATCCTCCATATTTTCCGCATACATGGACTCCCCACTGACATCGTCTCTGACCGGGATCCTCAGTTCACTGCGCAGTTCTGGAGGGCCTTCTGCAAATTCATTGGGGCCTCCTGTAGTCTCTCCTCAGGTTTCCATCCCCAAACCAATGGCCAGGCGGAACGGGCAAATCAAGATTTGGAAGTGGCACTCAGGTGCATGGCGTCCAGGGATGCCGGTTCTTGGAGCAAGTACCTACCTTGGGTCGAATATGCTCACAACACTCTGCCTCCATCTGCCACAGGTCTCTCGCCCTTCCAGTGCTCCCTAGGTTACCAACCACCACTCTTCCCCAACCAAGAGGAGGAAGTCACCGTACCCTCAGCCCAGATGTTCATACGCTGCTGCAGGAGGATGTGGGTGTTGGCCCGGAGAAGACTCCTATGCTCCACCCTAGCATCCAAGAGACAGGCTGACAAACACTGCTCTAAGGCGCCCACCTACCGGGTGGGGCAGTGAGTCATGCTCTCCACATGTCATCTACCCCTCAGAACCATCTCCCGCAAGCTGGCTCCCAGATATGTGGGACCCTTCCTCATCAGTAAGGTAATCAATCCATGTTCCATCAGACTGGCACTACCACTCACCATGCAACACATTCACCCCACATTTCACGTATCACAGCTAAAACCTCTGGTCTCCAGTTCTTTGTTGTACCTTAGGTGAATCGCCTGCAAAGATGGTAAGATTTTCTTCCAATTTCTGCTGGAACTCCTCCTTCAATCTGTACAGCCTGTCAACATGTAGCTCTTTCATTTGCAACCCTTTCTTCCTTAGTTGAGGCTTGATCTTCATGCATAATTTGGCCCTGACCAGCCAATGATCAGTGTAGCAGTCAGCATAGCGTATATATGTAACAGATCTGATACATCCCTTTTGTGCATCAGGATGTAATACAGTAAGTGCCAGTGCTTGGAATGTGGGTGATGCCAAGTTGTCTTAAAGCGTACTTTCTGCTGGAAGAGGATATTGATAATGCACAAGCACTTCTCAGCACACAACTCTAGGAGAAGTCTTCCATTTTCATTGCAATTGCCAATTCCATGCTGGCCCAAAATTCCTGGCCATATGTCATAATCTTTTCCTACCCTAGCATTAAAATCACCCAGGACAATGATCTTTGTCTGCCTTGCTAGCTTGAATGAGGAGGCCCCTTAGCTTTGAGCAGAAAGCATCCTTTGAAGAGGGATCCACCTGCACTGTGGTTGTATAGGCACTAAAGATCATGACAGATTGGTTATTGAACAGTAACAGACAAAGAGACATCATATGGTCAGAGTGTCCAATGGAGAGGTTTTGGAGTTTCCAAGCAAGAGAGTTCTTTATTATGAATCCAATGCCTGATAGTCTGGGATCATTTTTCCCTTTTCCAGACCAGTAGAGAGTGTACCCAGCTCCATCCACTTTCAAAGAGCCTTGATCTGCAAATCAAATTTCACTAATAGCTGCTATATCAATGTCGAGTCTGGTGAGTTCCTTTGCCACAAGACTTGTATGTCTGTATGGACAAGCATTATTATCAGAACCCTGAAGTGGTCTAATGTTCCAGCATGCTACCTTCAGAGGTGTAGTTTTCTTTTTACTTCTTCTTTGCTTCTTACCACTTACAAGAGATGCTCATTGACCGCGGCAAGCCAACCAGGTGGGAATGAGACAAGTGTTGTTTAGACACACCTTTTCTAGGTCCTCCTCCACTTGGAGCAAGCAGCACCATTCCTAAAAAGGGTTGCTTGGTCACTCAGGGTGCTGCAGAGCGTTGCTGTTCTCTCAGGTCAGCAACAAAATGACCCATACTCCTGAGCCACCTACTTGTAGAGTTAAGACTGTGACTCCCATTATCATCTACTACCTGTCATTTTGCCCTTCATCCATCACCCTAAGACTTTTTTCCTGCCTGTGCAAAGTTTTTTAAAGTGAGAGTTGGGCTGTGTACTCCAACCACACTCTTTAGGCCCGGGAGACATTCCTTAGTGGCACAATTAACAGATACAACTGTGGCGACCACCAGGCTGCAGGTTTTCTCAAGACTTTTCTTGTCTGAGATTCATGGAGGGCAGAAGAGTCCATTTTCCCCATACAGGCCACTGGCCTGTCCACTGCCCAAATAAAAATACCAAGAAAATACCACTGTCAATAAATATACCAAATATTCTTAATACACTTCTCCTTCTTAATAGTCTTATTATTGATAAATGATCTCATAGTATAATTAGTGGCTTTTTGAGGTGGGTGAAAAAGAATAAAATTAGTCTTGTCAACATTAAGGGAAAGCTTACTGGCAACAAGCCAATTTAACATATGGCATAGGTTTTCATTAATACTTGATTCTTGTGTAAACAAATTACTATGTGAAAAAAATAAATTGGGATCATCAGCAAAGATATGGAAGTCAAAAAAGTTTACTGCATTTATAAAAGTAATTAATGTAAAAAAGGAATTGATGGGGGCTGAACACTGACCCCTATGGAACCCCATGTGTGATAACTAAGCTGTCAGACTTTATATTACCAATTGAAACAAACTGTCTCCTATCTGACAAATAGGAGGTAAACCACCGATTTGCAGTACCACATATTCAAGTCAAGTTTACTTTTATAGCATATTTAACAATAGACACTGTCGCAAAGCAGCTTTACAGAAAATTAAAGACTTTAAATATGAGCTAATTTTATCCCTAATTTATCCCCAATGAGCAAGCCTGTGGAAAAGGTGGCAAGGAAAAACCCCCTCAGACAACATGAGGAAGAAACCTCGAGAGGAACCAGACTCAAAAGGGAACCCATCCTCATTTGGGCAATAACAGATAATGTGATTATAAATGACTTACTTTTATAACAGTGTCCTCTATAGTCATAAACTATAACTGTGAAACCAGGAAATTCATTATAGTTTTAACTTGAAGTCTGCTTTGTTGAAGTTATAAACTGTTCTTTGATGGAAACTTGAGTACAAAACTGTTCATGACTACTGTAGTCCTAAAGTTAGCAAGTCAACTGAAGTCCTCAGACATAAATGTATTATGATAAGTGTCCAGAGCCATGTTCCAAGTGTGACTTTTGACTGTCCATATGGGGCCATCCTCTACAGGACCAATGTGATGAGACTCCAGATAAGGCATCAGGATGGATCAGGCAGGTTTGAGGAGCAGAAGAACTCAGCATCTCTGTCTCAGGATCGACAAGTAACTCAGAGGGACAGATGGGGGAGGGGAGAAAACACAGGTTGTTAGGTATGCCCAATGTCACCTAATGAGTAAGAACAGTATACGTTTTGTGCCAAGTGCAAGCAGGGACTCTGGCAAAACTAACTATGACAGCATAACTAAAAGGGGAGAGCCAGAAAGTAGCACAGACATGAGGGAGCCCTGGGACATAAAGCAGGCAGCCACTACACTGTCAACAAACCTGAATGAGCAAGTGAGAGTGGGGGGGCTGACAGCATCCCTACATCACAGTTTACCAAAACACTCTATGCTTGAGAACCCTACAGATCTACTCCTTTACCTCTTAAAACTATGAACAAAAGGCTTGACTAAACAGATGTGTTTTCAGCCAAAACATTGAGACTGTGTCTGAGTCCCGGACACTATTTGGAAGGCTAATCCATAACTGTGGGGCTTTGTAAGAAAGGCTCTGCCCCCTGATATAGCATTCACTATATGAGGTACCAGCAGATAGCATGCACCTTTTGATCTAAGTAGGCATGGTGGGTCATAAAGACCCAGAAGTTCACTCAGGTACTGTGGCCCAAGACCATTCAGTGTTTTAACCCTCTGGGGCCTGAGGGTATTTTCTGGCACCCTAATGGTTTTGGCATTGTAGAAGCTGTCTGGATGTGGGGGGAGCACAGAAGTACGGCAGGCTGTTGTTAGCGTTCAGATTTGTTTTATTTGGCTTTTCAGCACAATACTTTTCTCATTTGGGATGGACAGACACTCAGACACACATACACACCATCGTGCTCTGGTCCCAATCTCCTGTTCTCTGCTTTCTTACTCCTTTTATGGAGCACAGTCACTGCAAGAAACACACAAACACATTAATTGGCAACAGGTGTAGTGATTTGGCCACTCACCTTCCCTGACTCCGCCCTCCATTCACAAACCAACGCTCAGCCACGCGCCCGCTGCCACATACCCCCACTGCCCGACTCAGGCTGGGGAGCCATCCAGCCTGCAGTGGACTCCCCCCGATGGGACAGGAAGTCCGCCACCACCATCTGTGCCCCCGGCCTGTGGACCACCTCGAATTTGAACGGCTGGAGGGCGAGATACCAATGGGTGATCCACACGTTGGCATCCTTCATGCAGTGGAGCCACTGGAGGGGCATGTGGTCCAAACAGAGGGTGAAAGGGTGTCCCAGTAGGTAGTACCAGAGAGCGAGGACTGCCCACTTGATGGCCAGGCACTCTTTTTCTATCGTGCTTGTCCTTGCTTTCACGCATAGACAACTTTCGGCTAATGTACAGCATGGGACGTTCCTCCCCCTCCAACTTCTGGGACAGAATGGCCCTCAGCCCCCTGTCCAATGTGTCCATCTGTAAAATAAAGGGGAGAGAAAAGTCAGGGGAGTATAAAAGTGGCCCCCCACACAGTGCAGCCTTTACCCTAGAGAAAGCCTGTTGGCATTGCTCCATCCACTGGACCGGATCTGGTGCTCCCTTTTTAGTGAGATCAGTCAGCGGGCTGGTGATGTCCAAATAATTAGGTATGAACCTACAATAGTAGCCAGCCAGCCCCAGGAACTGTCTCACCCCTTGGGCCTTGGGCAGGCCGCAATCGCTGCAGTCTTGTTAATTTGGGGATGCACCTGCCCATGACCCAAGTAGAAACCCAGATACCATACTTCCATCTGCCCAATTGCACACTTTTTTGGGTTAGCTGTGAGACCCATACGCCTCAGCAACTTTAGGAAGGCCCTAAGGTGTTCAAGGTGCCATGGCCAATCATTGCTATAGATGATAATATCTTCTAGGTATGCAGCTGCGTAGGCAGCATGGGGGCAGAGAACCCTGTCCATAAGCCGCTGGAACATCGCGGGAGCCCCAGACAACACAAAAGGAAGTGTGACGAATTGGTGTAACCCAAACGGTGTGGAAAAGGCCATTTTTTCTTGGGATAGAGGAGTCAAGGGGATCTGCCAATATCCATTCATTAAATCCAGTGTCGAGTAAAAATGAGCAGTGCCTAATTGATCAAGCAGTTCATCAATGTGAGGCATTGGGTATGCATCGAATTTAGACACCACGTTGACCTTTCTATGGTCCACACAGAACCGGACTGACCCATCAGTCTTGGGAACCAGGACCACTGGGCTGCTCCAGTCACTGTGGGACTCCTCGATTATGCCCATTTTGAGCATGGCCTTGAGTTCATCCTGGACCACTTTTTTTTGTGTTTGGGCACGCAGTAAGGGCGGCTGCACACTACCACCCCCGGGGGCATCTCAATGTGGTGTTCTAGGAGGTGGGTGTGGCCAGGCAGGGGCGAAAACACATCGGAAAATTCCTTCTGCAATTGGGCTACCTCAGGGAGAGGTGGTCTCCACAAGGGACTGGAGTGGTTGGAGATGTCAAATTTTTTTTTGTACCTCCAGCCCCATCTCTGCCTTCTCCGGGACTACTGACACCAACGCCACAGGGACCTCCTCATTCCAGCGTTTTAACAGATTGAGGTGGTAGATTTGCAATGCCCCACTCCTGTCCATTCGCCTCACCTCATAGTCAACGTCCCCGACTTGCCGTGTGACCTCGAAGGGCCCTTGCCACTTGGTGATTAATTTGGAGCTCAACGTGGGCAATAATACGAGCACTTTGTCTTCTGGCGTGAACTCTCTAAGTCGCGTGCCCCTGTCATACAGTCAGACTTGACGTTCTTGTGCCTGCCGCAAATTCTCCTGGGTTAAGTGCGTGAGTGTATGGAGTTTGGCGTGCAAGTCGAGAACGTATTAAATTTCATTCTTACTAGGTGAAGGTCCCTCCTCCCAATTTTCATGTAGCATGTCCAAAATGCCATGCGGCTTATGCCCATATAATAATTCGAATGTTGAAAAACCTGTGGAGGCTTGCAAGACCTCTTGTACTGCAAATAACAGGGGCTCGAGCCATTTATCCCAATTATGTGCATCCTCACTTATGAATTTCTGAATTATGTTTTTGAGTGTTTGATTAAAACGTTCCACTAAGCCATCTATTTGTGGGTGATAGACCCTGGTGCGGATAGGCTTAATCCCCAATAACCCATACAGTTCGTGTAGTGTGCGTGACATAAATGTAGTGCTTTGGTCTGTCAGGATTTCTTTCAGAATCTCGACCAGGGAGATAATACAGAAGAGCGCTTCCACAATACTGCGTGCTGAGATATTGTGGAGAGGCACTGCTTCTGGATATCATGTTGTATAGTCCACCAGAACTAAAATAAAGCGATATCCCCATGCTGATTGATCTAATGGCCTGACGAGATCTATCCCGATTCCTTCAAAAAGGGTCTTGATCAAAGGGAGGGGGCACAAAGGCGCTTTTGGAGTGGCCACGGGATTTACTAATTGGCATTCGCAGCATGCCACACACCACCGACGGACATCCCCGTGAATCCCTGGCCAATAGAACCGGGCCATTATTCAGGCTAGTGTTTTGTCCTGCCCTAAGTGTCTGGCCAAGGGATTAAAGTGAGCCACCTAGAATATGAGTTCCTAGTGGCTCTCTGGGATTAATAACTGTGTTATCTTTTCGCCAGTTTGAGTGTCCTGCGTCACTCGGTATAACTTTTCCTTAATAATAGAAAAGTAGGAGAAAGGACGAGGATGAGAAACAAAGGGAGAGTGAGAGAGGAGAGAGGAGAAACATGTCTTCCTGCTGTTGGAACCACCGCCATGTGGTCCTCTGCCAACTTGATGGCTTGATCCAGCGACGCTGGGCAATGACACTGGACCCACTCCACCGTTCCTTCTGGAAGTCGTGCTATGAACTGTTCCAGTGTCACCAGGTTGATAATTCCCTCAGCGTCACGGTTGTCTGTCCTCAGCCACCACCAGCAGGCGTCCCAGAGTTGTTGGCTGAACGCGAACGGCCGGCCGACCTCCTCCATGCGTAGCGAGTGGAAGCGCTGATGCTGTTGCTCCACGGAGTGGCCGACGTGTTGGAGGATGGCTTTCTTGAGGTCTGCATATACCAGCTGGCTGTCAGCAGTGAGCTGCAGTGCAGCGAGCTGCGCCTCGCTGGTCAGCAGGGGAAGGAGGCGCACTGCGTGCTGCTCAACCGGCCAACCCCATGCCTCCGCTGCTTGCTCAAAGAACGCAAGGAAGGCTTCTGGATCATTGTGCAGATCCATCTTTGTTAGGGTGAGGTGGGGAGGGTCCGCTACAGTGGCGATCGTGAACCCCGCCGACGCGAGTACGTGTCGGAATGCCTGGCAGTCTTCTTGTTGGGCCAGCATCAAGGCGTTGAACTGCTGTTTCTGCTCCGTTCAGAGGGCGATCAGCGCTTGATGCTGGTTCTGCTGTGCCATGGCGAGGGCATGGATGAGGTCTTTAAAGGGTGAGGACTCCATGAGGGGGGTCCCTTCGGTACTCCCGGGTTTTGGCATCACTGTAGAAGCTGTCCAGACGTGGGTGGGGCACAGACGTATGGCAGGCTGTTGTTAGTGTTCAGATTTGTTTTATTTGGCTTTTCAGCACAACACTTTTCTCATTTGGGATGGACAGACACTCAGACACACACCGTCATGCTCTGGTCCCAATCTCCCGTCCTCTGCTCTCTTACTCCTTTTATGAATGAACCCTTTATTGTCACTAGTCACAAGTACCAATGAAATTGACCATCAACCTGTCCTTACACACATACATA
>JAPFFA010000007.1:56303359-56314044 GCA_026153275.1 Sciades herzbergii | reverse complement strand
TCAAGAAGGTAATCAACCCATGTTCCATTAGACTGGCATTACCACTCACCATGCAATGTGTTCACCCCACCTTTCATGTACCACAGCTTAAACCTCTGGTTTCCAGTCCTTTGCTCTTAAAATGTTTGACCTGCAGTAGCCAACAGTGGTCCATCAAGAGTTTGGAGATGAAGGGGGTGCCATAGTCCATGAACAGGTCCTTGGGGATTTTGACCCAGCTTTTTTTAATGTGGCCTTGCAAAGAGGGACAGCTTCTGGGTATTGGGTAGCATAGTCACCAATCACCAATATGTACTCATGGCCCCAGCAGGAGTTAGGCAGCAGCCCTATGAGATCCATGCTCACGTGCTCAAAGGGGACCCCAACAATGGGCTTAAGTATCAGTGGGGCCAGTGCTAGCCTGTAAGGGTATGTCTGCTGGCACTGCAAGCACCACTGGCAGATGTTGCAGACCTCAGCCACCATTCCTGGCCAGTGAAACCAGTCCCAGATCTTCTCCAGTATGTTCTGGGGTCCTAGGCCTAGTGGGTGGGCATAGGCCATGTGCATAATGGAGTTGATTTTGGACCTGGGGATGATGAGGTCACAGAGCTTGTCCCAGCCATTGCAGTGGTAGTACAGCAGTCCTCTCCTCGCCAGGAAGTCAGCCAAGAGTAGCTCCTGGTTGGGTGCAGGATCTCCCCATTGAACTGTAGTACCTGGCCCCAGCTTTGCTTCAGCCAGTCATCCTCCTTTTGCTTCTTTCTGAAGGTCCCCTCCTTTGCAGCCTGCTGAGACAAGGTAGAGAGTGGGTAAATGGGTAGGTAGGGCTCACCTTCAACTCCACTTTCTGTAGCTGCTGCATCTTGCTCAGCCAGGAGTGCAGTCCCAGGGCTGGCTAGCAGGGCATGCTGTTGCTGCTGTGGCTGCTATGACCTTCTGGAATTCCTCCTTTTCTTCTTCCTTTCTGGGGTACACATGGAGGCAGGAAATCCCAGCCAGTCTCTACCTATGATGAGAGGCACAGTGAGATCAGAGACTGACTATTACTGACCACTCACCTCTTCGTCCTCCTATCTTGACCTCTGCAGCAGGGACCTCTATTACATCCCCAAGTATACAGGTGACAGCCAGGCTTCCATGGGGTGGGGAGGTCTGAGCCAGGACTGAGGGATGAGCCAAGGTAATAGTGTTTCCTGAATCCAACAGTGTGGGCATGAGGGTGCTGTTCAGCCAGAGAGTCCACCTCGCCAACCAGGGCTTGAAGGGGCCTAGCTAGAATGTGGTGCTTCAGGTCTGTGGGCATTGGCTTGTCCCAAGGTAAGGGCTACAGCAGAAGGTCCTTCTGTGCACTTTGAGGCACCCCATGACTGTGGGTGAATCGATGGTGGGGCTTGTGCTGGATTGAGGTCCTCTTCTCCCCCCTCCCCATCTCCAGGGTGGCTAGGGTCTCCAGCATGGAGATGATGTCCTTGGGTGTTCAGGCCACTTTCATCCCCACAGCTCTGCTCTATTCACTCAGCAGGCCCTGCAAGAAGTGATCAAGGGCAAACCACTTTATGATTTCTGTAAGGGTTAACCAGTCTGGTTGGTGTCATCTCCAAGTGATCCACAGGAGGCTGTCCATCTGTGTTCCAGGCTCTTGGCCCAGCCTGTAACTCCAGTGGTGAAGCTCAGATGCAGCTCAGGTAGGGGAGAGCCTGCAGTGGGCCAGGATCTCTTCCTTGAGGATAGTGTACTCCTCAGCTTTGGCCAGTGGGAGGGCATGGTAGGCCCATTGTGCTTCGCCAGTGAGGAGTGGGGCAAGGATATGAGCCCACTCCTGGAGTCATCAGCCTTCTCTTTCTGTGACCCTCTCAAAGGTCCCCAGGAATGCCTCAATGTCATTGTCTACTTTGACCTTGGTGAGCATCTCAGGGTTGGACATTTCAGGCAGGGTTGTGGAGGGGGACCATATCTGTAGGCAGGATATGTTTTAGGTTTAACAGCTCCTGGATGATGGTGTGTAAGCTCCTGAAACAGCTGCCCATGCTGTACAGTGATATTGTTGATGTATCTCATGACTGTGTCCATGGCCAGGGTGCTGGGGTCTATATCAACTGCCTGCATTCTCCACAAGTGTAGCTCACCTAGTGATAAATAAATAGGAGTAAATAAATTTATTGCAGATAAAATTATTAGTTCATATGTTTAAAGTCTTTATTTTTCTGTAAAGCTGCTTTGCGATAATGGCTATTGTTAAAAGTGCTACACAAATAAATTGACTTGACAATAGCTAGCAGGAGACTTTCAAAAACATTTGGTCCCAAATTGTCTAGGGTGAGGACAGTGACACATGGATGACACATTCCAGGTTTGTGAGCACTGATAGCTCTGGAGGATTTGAGAGAAACCAAAGGGTATGCATACTCCTGTCCTGTGAACCGGAAGGACCTAATCATAGAATGATTAGGCAAGAATGCAGACAACAGCACACTGGCAATGGAAGATGTAGTGCTCCTAGTAGTGGGATATGACACAAACATGTGGACAACAGGAGTGAGGTGCTAAAGGTGCCTTTTATTCTTTTTAATTGCCTTGTGAGGTGAGCCAGTTGGTGTGGGTTGTGAGTATCTTGGTCAGGGAAGTGTGTTGAAAGCACCCAGGAGTGAAAGCTTTGTCCCTTAGAGATGCAGGGGATCAGCTCTATAATAATAATAATAATAATAATAATAATAATAAAGGGTGGCATGGTGGTGTAGTGGTTAGTACTGTTGCATCACAGCAAGAAGGTCCTGGTTTCGAGCCCAGCGGCCAATGAGGGCCTTTCTGTGTGGAGTTTGCATGTTCTCCCTGTGTCTATGTGGATTTCCTCTGGGTGCTCCAGTTTCCCCCACAGTCCAAAGACATGCAGGTTAAGCTAATTGGTGGCTCTAAATTGACCATAGGTGTGAATGTGAGAGTGAATGGTTGTTTGTCTCTGTGTCAGCCCTGCAATAACCTGGCGACTTGTCCAGGGTGTACCCCGCCTCTCTCCCATAGTCAGCCGGGATAGGCTTCAGCTCACTTGCGACCCTGTAGAACAGGATAAGCGGCTACAGATAATGGATGGATGGATGGATAGATGATAATAATAATAATAATAATAATAATAATAATAATAATAATAATAAAGGGTGGCATGGTGGTGTAGTGGTTAGTACTGTCGCCTCACAGCAAGAAAGTCCTGGGTTTGAGTCCAGCATCCAACGAGGGCCTTTTTGTGTGGAGTATGCATGTTCTCCCTGTGTCTGTGTGGGTTTCCTCCAAGTGCTCCGGTTTCCCCCACAGTCCAAAGACATGTAGGTTAGGCTAATTGGTGGCTCTAAATTGACCATAGGTGTGAATGTGAGTATGAATGGTTGTGTGTCTCTATGTGTTAGCCCAGCAATAACCTGGCGACTTGTCCAGGGTGTATCCCACCCTCTCCCATAGTCAGCTGGGAAAGGCTCCAGCTTGCCTGCAACCCTGTAGGACAGGATAAGTGGCTACAGATAATGGATGGATTAATAATAATAATAATAATAATAATAATAATAATAATAATACAAACTGCTATCTGGAGACAGTGAGTTGGATATAGCATTCAGAGGTATGTACCACACATGAGATGTCAACTACGTGACAGATAGATCTGCTATTATCTATTCCTGTAATACAATCCTGGTGGCTGTAATCCTTAAGTATTTTGTATGAATGACAGAAAATACTAACTTGTAACTTTTTATCTTAATTTGGGACTAAATGTACTCAAAATATTTAACCATCTGGGGTCTGATGGTATTTTCTGGCACTCTAATGATTTTGGTATGCTTTGATTTTGTTGTCAATTTCAACAAATCTAAGCAGTATTTTCAGTCATATGACTTTTTTGTATTCAGCACAAGGTCAGCTACAATAATATCTATGTAGTATGTATGTCATGATTGTACTTTTTTTTTTAAAAATAACAGATAAATTAAGATGTAAAAGGTGGTTTTAGAACTGTGTTGGAATGTGTGAAAAAATCATGACCTTACCCATTCTGTTGAACCATTTTGGTCATTTGAGGTGATTCTGTTCAGTCTTAGGAATGGATCAAGCACAAAAACCTAAATATGCTCCATTGATTTGGACAATTAACTGACCATCAAAAAAATTTATGTCCTATTGTTTTGGGATAAAGGGTTGGCAGTGGGAGGGGTATTCAATGAGAAGGGTAAAAATTCCATTCCATTCCAATGAGAAGAGTGAAAATCCCTCCCACTGCCAACTCTTAATCCCATTTGATTAACTCTTAATCACATCAGGTCAAGTCACAATGGGTAAGGTAATGTTTTTTCACACATTCTAACACGGTTCTAAAACTGGTTTTTACAACAGCTTCATTTATCTGGTATTTGACTTTATTTTGGTATTTGACTCTTTTCAGTGGGTCTTGAAATTAACTCTTGTACTATTTTATTCAGTTCAGAGCCACAACCAACTCTGTTACTCTGTTACACAATTACTTTGTAATTTTGCTCCCACTCCAATTTTACTCTAAATTTAAAATCGAGCAAAATTAACTATTTTTGAGGAAAATACTTTTAAGTCTAGAAAAATTGCTCAGTCATTTTTCCTGTGTATGCACTACAGCGCACGCATATCAACCGATCTGCTCAGAATACAGAGAAGAAATATTTACACTCACTCAAGCTGATCTTTGGCTGGATCAAGTCGAAGTAAAAAATAAAAAGGCACCACATCGCAGTTCTCAAGATTGAACTCAATTGCTGTCCTGAGTCATAAATTGATTTGCTGTCCTGAATAATGAAATGTAATAATGAAATGAATCATGAATTGAATCACTGTCCGGAATCATCCGAAGCACATAAAATCTGCATGCCATTTCATAACAAATTTTACCTCCAAATACGCTCAGCACACTCAGCACTCCAGCATCAGTGTGACTGAGGAAGGTGACAAGTTTTATGTTTCATCTAATTTAGGCAATTTAAAAACCATAATATTATTTGGCAGTGGGCACATAGGAAAGTGTAAAGTATAAAGTTTGTCAACATGTTTATCATGCTTGCATGATAAAATACTTGCAAAGATATTTATCTAAATACATGACCTACTCATTCTAAACCTGCCGAGCTTCGCCAGCGAAGCTCTCAACCCCAGAGGGTTAAGCTAATAATAACTAAGCTAGGCCTGTTACTTTTGTTGCACCCCCTCCTTTCAAGTCAAAATCAAATGGCTTGTTGTCTAGAATTTGGCTTCATCAGTAGACACTGTTGGTGGAATTGTAGCCTGCACTGCAGTATCCAGCAGCAGTGGCAATGCTAAATCTACCTTCAATTAGATTGACGTCACATAGTTGACAAATGTTGGGCTTTTTGGCTTGCCATCTCCATTGGTATCAACCTATTATCGCCCAGGGTCATGTGGGTGAAGGGAGTGGGCTGCCACTTTGTTTCATCATACTGACTACTTACCACAGTTAATCATGCAGATGTAATCACCATCACATAGTTGACATGTAAAAAAGGTAAGCTTCAATTTTTACACACTCAACTCCATGCAAAAAACATACCAAAAACAGTACACATGATCATGTGTACAGGATGTTGTTCTGTTGCCCTGCCAGACAACATGAGGCAGGCAAAACTTGTATCTGAGTAACTGTTGCAACGCTTGGGCTGAATTCAGCACCATCACATAGTTGAACGCAAGCCCGTGGGACACCTACTTTGGCTGAACTGCAGTCAAAATGATTAAAAGCTGCCTCAAGTTTAGTTGTATTTTCCTTAAACACATTCATATCCATGACATGCACAGAGGGTAATCTTGTCTGCTGGCTTTCAGTGGAGAAATAACACTGTTAATTCAAACCAAGTACTAGGCTTCCCTAGTACAGTGGGCACTGAAACAGGCAGGCAGGAATAAGGTCACTTTCATTTTTATTTTTTAACTGTTAATCAACACAAAACACGCTTTTCAGCAATTTCAAAATAAACTTTGGTGTGCCACTGCACAGATGTGATTTCAGCCAGGGAAAGAGAGCCTCACTCTCTGCTCCTCTCCTCTTTTATCTGCTCCTTCTCACTGCACACACACATACAGCACATTAATTTACAACAGGTGCTTCCACTTTGCCACTCACATTCACTGGCCTCACTCTCCATTCACAAACCGGCGCTTGACCACGCTTCTGCTGCCACATACCCCCACTGCCCAACTCAGGCTGGGGAGCCATCTGGCCTGCAGCTGACTCCCCCCCTGCTGGGAGAGATAGTGTGCTACCACCATATGTGCCCCTGGCCTGTGGACCATTTCGAACTTAAAAGGCTGCAGAGCCAGATACCAACAGGTGATATGGGCATTTGCATCCTTCATGCGGTGGATCCATTGGAGCGGGGCATGATCTGAGCAGAAGGTGAAAGGGCATCCCAGCAGGTAATAACAGAGGTTGAGGACTGCCCACTTGATGGCCAAGCACTCTTTCTCGATGTTGTTGAACTTCATCTCCCACATGGAGAGCTTGCAGCTGATGTACAACATGGGGTGCTCCTCCCCCTCCACAGTTTGGGACAAAATGGCCCCCAGCCCTCTGTCTGACATGTCAGTCTATAACACAAAAGGGAGAGAGAAGTCAGGGGATTATAAAAGTGGCCCCCCACACAGTACAGCTTTTACCTGATTAAAGGCTTGTTGGCATTGCTCCGTCCACTGGACCAGAGCTGGCACTCCCTTTATAGTGAGTTCAGTCAGCAGGCAGGTGACATCCAAAAAATTAGGCACAAACCGCCTATAATAGCCCGCCAGCCCCAGAAACTGCTTTATCCCCTTCTTGGTCTTACATCTTGGGCAGGGCACAATTGCTGTAGTCTTATCAATTTGGGGACGCACCTGCGCATGACCCAAGTGGAAGCCCAGATGCCATACTTCCACCCGCCCAACTGCACAGTGCCTCAGCGACCTCAGAACCACCCTGAGATGTTGTAGATGCCACTCCCAATCATTACTATAAATTATTGTATCATCTAAGTAGGCCACTGCATACACATTGTGGGCATGGAGAATTTGGTCCATGAGACACTGAAATGTCGCAGGGACCACAAACAACCTGAAAGGAACAGTGATAAATTGGTGCAAACCGAACAGAGTGGAAAAGGCCATTTTCTCCTGGGATAATGGAGTCAAGGGAATCTGCCAATATCCCTTTGTTAAATCCAGTGTTGAGTAACAGCGAGCCATGCCTAACCGATCAAGCAGTTCATCAATGTGAAGCATCGGATATGCATCCAATTTAGACACTGCGTTGACTTTTCTATAGTCTACATAGAACCGGACTGACCTGTTGGTCTTTGGAACCAAGACCACCAGGCTGCTCCAGTCACTGTGTGACTCCTCAATTATTCCCATCTTCAGCATAGCCTGAAGTTCATCCTGAACCACATTTTTCTTGTGTTCGGGGAGCTGATATGGGCGGCTGTGCACCACCACCCCTGGGGGAGTCTCAATATGGGGTTCTCTGAGGTCCATGTCACCCCTATCCAGATGCTTACCTTGTAGTTGACCTCCCCAATTCACTGTGTGACCTCAAAGGGTCCTTGCCACTTGGCGAGCAATTTTTAACTTGAAGTGCAAACAAGTCAAGTCAAGTCAACTTTATTGTCAAATATGCTATATATGCTCGACATACAGCACAGATGAAATTTGAGTCCTCTCTGACCCATGGTGCAAACAGGCAAATCCAATAAATAAAAATAGAATAACTGAAATAAACAATATAAACAGTATAAACACTCTAGATAAGAAATAGACATAGACGGCAGCAGTCTGAAGAGGCTGTGAGATGGGTGGGTGGGGTCTCCTGCAATCCTGATGGCTTTGCAGGTGAGGCAGGAGTTATAGATATCCATAAGAGAAGGGAGAGAGACACCAATGATCCTCTCAGCTGCTCTCACAATGCGCTGCAGAGTCTTGCAGCAGGACACGGTGCAGGTGCCATACCACACGGTGATGCAGCTGGTCAGGATGTTCTCAATGGTGTCAAGCCACCTGTCCCAATTTTTAGCATCCCCGTGAACAAACTTATGAATCATATTTTTAAGTGTTTGATTAAATCGTTCGACCAGCCCATCCGTTTGCTGATGATAAACACTAGTACGATCGATTTAATCCCCAATAATTCATGCAGTATGCGTGACATGAAAATAGTGCCTTGATCAGTCAGGATTTCTTTCAGAATCCCAACTTGGGAGAAAGCAGAAGAGTGCCTCCACAACACTACGTGTGGAGATATTGCAGAGAGGTACTGCTTCTGGATATCGCGTTGAATAATCCACTATGACTAACACAAAGTGATACCCACATGTAGATTGAGCTAATGACCCGATGAGATCCATGCCAATTCTTTCGAAGGGGATCTCGATCAATGGGAGGGGGTGCAATGGTGCTTTTGGTGTGGCTGCTGGATTCACCAGCTGGCATTTGTGACAAGCCGCACACCACCTGTGGACATCAGCACAAATCCCTGGCCAATAGAACCAGACCATAAGACGATTCAGTGTTTTATCCTGCCCCAAATGCCCAGCCATAAGATTATGATGAGCCGCATGGAATAAAAGTTCCCTACAGCTCTTCAGGACCAATAATTGTGTCATCATTTCTTTTGTTTGAGTGTCCTGCATCACTTGATACAACCTATCCTTAATAATAGAAAAGTACAAGAAGGACAGCGCAATGTGAGGCTGGAGGATTTGTCTATCAATTACTTTCACTTGGTCAAAAGTGTGTCTCAGAGACTCATCACACACCTGCTCCAATGGCAAATCCTCTAAGGGGTTCCCCAGAGAGAGAGGAGAGCTCTCCTCACTCTCTGTGTCATCATGACATGGAGCTGACGCGAACATGCCCGAGACCACCTCCCCAGCCAACATTGCTGTAGGATTCCCCCGTGACATGCTACTGCAAGACCCACCCATTACTATCTTTTTCATTAATGCTTTAAACCCTGGCCAATCAGTTCCCAAGATCAGCAGATGGATGAGGTTTGGACTAACCACAGCCTCTACATTATGCTTTTCTCCCCGGAAATGAATCGTGATGGGCATTAGCAGATATTTGTGTATATCACTGTGCACACACTTAACCTTCACCAATCGTGCATTCCCCAGTGCCCCACACTGAATCAGGCTTTGATGGATGGAGGTCTGATTACAACCTGAATCCACCAATGCCTGATGTGTACCCCCTTGAACACTCACCAGTATGCAGTACATTCCAGCTCAATCAGGAGTGGCTTCTGGTGCGTTGGGGACCTGGACCACTGCCCCCACCTCCACCACCTGGCACTGGTCCTGGAAGTGCCCAGGCTCTCCATAGTGCCAGCACACCAGCCCAGGCCTCACCTCTGCACTGCTGGGGCAAGGAGCACTCACCTGCAGGGAAGACACAAAAACATACAGGGAAGAGAATCTACTGGTTCAGGAAGCTGGCTGCAGGGGAATTGGCCCCTGCTTCCATGGTGCAGGGAGGGGACGGGAGGGAGGGAGGGAAAGAACAAGAGAAACTGGATGTCCGCCTGCCACTGGAACCACTGCCAAATGGTCCTCTGCCAGCTCAATGGCCTGATCCAATGACACTGGGTGGTGGTACTGGACCCATTCTGCTGTCCCTCTTGGCAGCCAAGTGATAAATTGCTCCAGTGCCACTGCATTGATGATTTCCTCAACATCGCAGTCCTTTGCTCTCAGCCACCACCAGCAGGTGTCCCACAGCTGCTGGCAGTAAGCGAAGGGTCAGCTGACCTCCTCCAGTGTCAGGTCACAGAAGTGCTGCCAATGTTGCTCTGGGGTAGGGCTGACTCGTTGGAGGATTGCGCACTTCAAGTCAGCATACACCAGCCGGTTCTCCACGGATAGTTGCTAAGCTGCGAGCTGTGCTTCGCTAGTCAGGAGCCTTAACAGGTGGGCCACTTGCTGTTCAATCGGCCACCCCCACGCCTCCGTGGATCACTCGAACAGGTTCATAAATACCTCCGGGTCATCGTGCAGCCCAATTTTTGTGAGTGTGATGTGTGGGAATCCCGCGGACTTCGGGGCAGGTGCACCTGCAGGGTTGATGAGACACAGGAGTGCCTGGTGGTCATCCTGTTGGGCCTGTGACAGAGCCTCAAAGTGCCACTCCTGCTCTGTCCTCATTGCAACCAAATCCTGGTGCTGGTTCTGCTGGGCAGTGGCGAGGACATGAATCAGCTTACTGAATAGGGAGGACTCCATGGCAATGGCTCTTTTCTAGTGTCCCGGGTTTTGGCACCAGTGTAATGGCTTCCCTAGTACAGTGGGCACTGAAACTGGCAGGCAGGAACAAGGTCACTTTCATTTATATTTTTTAATTGTTAATCATCACAAAACACACTTTTCAGCAGTTTCAAAATAAACTTCAGTGAGCCACTGCACAGATGTAATTTCAGCCAGGGAAAGAGAGTCACTTTGCCATTCACCTTCCCCGGCCTCACTCTCCATTCACAAACCAGCATTTGACCACACCCCAGCTGCCACACCAAGGTTGCAGGTAGGACAAGCCAAGTTGGCCATTTTCACACTTATTTCAATTTTTTCCAACAACTAAGAAATGTCAGTGTGGCAGCGGGGGCGTGGTCAAGCGTCGGTCTGTGACCGGAGGGCGGAGTCAGGGAAGGTAAGTGGCAGAAT
>JAPFFA010000007.1:56228321-56242528 GCA_026153275.1 Sciades herzbergii | reverse complement strand
ATTTAGAGTCACCAGTTAACCTAACCTGCATGTCTTTGGACTGTGGGGGAAACCGGAGCACCCGGAAGAAACCCACGAGGACACGGGGAGAACATGCAAACTCTGCACAGAAAAGCCCTCGTCAGCCACGGGGCTCGAACCCGGACCTTCTTGCTGTGAAGTGACAGTGCTAACCACTATACTACCGTGCCGCCCGTGTGTGTGTTTATTAACAACTCTTGGTGTGGAGATATACAGACTGCTTATAAGCACTGTTCGCCAGACGTGAAGCTGTTAGTGCTGAAATGCCATCCGTATTATCTACCAAGGGAATTCACTGCTGCATTTTTTGACGCTGTTTACATCCCACGCGAGCTAACTCCACGATGACTTCAGCGTGTTAAAAACAGCGTCGGGATGAGCTGCCTCTATAAATCGCTGGTGACTTTAATCAGTGCAATTTACAGACTGTATTCCCTAAATATTATCAACATGTGAACATCCCCACCCGTGATAACACCACACTGGACCATGTTTACAGAAACATACGTATACAGGGCCGCACCCTACCCCCACTTTGGACACTCGGACCACCTCTCTTTGTTCCTGTATCCGGCCTACAGACAAAGACTAAAACAAATAAACCCTGTCACCAAACAAGTCAAATTCTGGAGCCCAGAGACTGAGAGCACCCTTCAGGACTGTTTTGCTCAGACAGACTGGGATGTGTTTAAAGCCGCAGCTACTTTGGAGGACTCTTCTGTCAGTATACAGGACTATGCTGAGTATGTGACTGGGTACATCAGCACATGTGTCTGCAAATATCATGCCCAGCATACAGATCAGGAAGTTCCCCAACCAAAAGCCCTGGATAAACAGTCAGGTACGACATATGCTGCGTGCTTGCTCTCTTGCATTTAGATCAGGCAATGAGACGGAGTACAAAGCGGCTAAGTACGGACTAAGGAAAGCCATTACAGCGGCCAAGAGGCAGTACAGAGAGAAGCGGGACAGCTGACTGCTGACCCCGGGCGGATGTGGCAAGGCCTGCAGCACATCACAAACTACAGGACCATCACCAGCACCATCAGCTCCACAGACAGCCTGCCAGATGACCTCAACACTTTCTTTGAGACCTCCAGCTACAGCACAGAGAGGAGGCATGCACACACACACCTGGACCACCCAACCCCCCCACCAACAGTCTCATCAGGCCAGGTACACAAAGCTCTGAGGAAGATCAACCCTAGGAAGGCAGCAGGACCAGACAACATCCCTGGGCAGGCCCTCAGTATGTGCCAATGAGCTGGCTGATGTTTTCACCGCCTGCTTCAAGACCACAACCATCGTCCCTCTTCAAGCAGAGCCCACTCACCTGCCTGAACAGGCCGATAGCACTCACTCCAATCATCTCAAAGTGCTTTGACAGAGTGGTACTGGCTCACATTCAGAGCAGCATACCGGAAACCCTGGACCCCCTGCAGTATGCCTACAGGCCCAACAGGTCCACCTCAGATGCTATCGCTGCTGCCCTCCATTATGCCCTCTCCCATCCGGAAAACAAAGATTCTTACATAAGGATGCTCTTTGTTGACTACAGCACCGCCTTTAACACGGTCATCCCCCACAAACTCATCCATAAACTGTCTACACTTGGTTTGCACCCCACCCTCTATGACTGGCTCCTCGACTTCCTGACTGGCAGGCCCCAGACAGTCAGGATTGGTAACAGGACTTCAACCAGCATCATCACAAACATTGGCACCCCACAGGGATGAGTCCTCAGCCCCATCCTCTACACCCTGTTCACCCACGACTGTGTCACCTCCCACAAGGACATCATCCTGAAGTTCGCGGATGAAGCCGCAGTGATAGGACGCATCACTGGCAGAGACAAAATAGCCTCCAGGAGGGAGGTGGCCAGTCTGGTGTCATGGTGTGAGGACAATAACCTCACCCTCAACATGGACAAGATGAAGGAGATGATAGTGGACATGAGGAAGGAGAGGAGACCTCATCGGTCATTGTTCATCCAGGAGTTTGAGGTGGAGAGAGTGAGCAGCTTCAAATACCTGGGTGTTCACATCAGTGAGGACCTCACATGGACACTTAACACCACACAGCTGGTTAAGAAGGCTCAACAGCAACTGTACTTTCTGAGAAGGCTGAGGAAGTTTGGTATGTCGCCCAAGATCCTCAGCAACTTCTACAGCTGCGTGACTGAGAGCATCCTGACCCTCAGGCCGGAGGTACAGAAGTGTGAAATGTAAGACTGTCAGACTAAATAACTCCTTCTTTCCCACCGCCATCAGACTCCTGAACAGCTGACAGGAGTCTATAACCATGGACTACCTCCCTGTAAACTGTCCTTGACTATTTACATTTGTTTGCACATGACTGCCCTTTTTGCTACTGTTTCCTTGACTGTTTACCTCTGGTTACATTGTTTGCATGTTTGTACATTACTGCCCTTTTTGCTGCTACGTCCGATCATTGCCTTATTTTTGTATTACACTACCTACTTTGCACTACATTTACCTTTATTTTGTACTATACTGGGTGTTTGCTTTTATTTTGCACTATATTGCCTTTACTTTGTATTATTTCTTCCGCCTATTTATTTATTTATTTATTTGTAATTAGCATTCATGGTGGACAGCAAACTAAGAAATTTAATTGTGCCAGAAGACATGTCCTTACTGTGCATATGACAAACACTTTGAACTTGAACTAAACACCGCCTAGTGGCCAGTGTTAGTAATTACCAGTCTCACACACTGCCTAGTGGCCAGTGTTAGTAATTACCAGTCACACACACCGCCTAGTGGCCAGTGTTATAGCCAGTAAAGAAATAAAACAAAAGAGGCTGGCTATGATATACGAAAATTCTACAACCCAGAAACAGATGGGAGCTCCGCTGTTAGGCAGCACCTAAATCTATATATTATACCCTATATAGTGGACTCATAGTATCCCACGATGCACTGTGAAAAGTATTGTACAACCTACGGTCACTAACCAAGCAATATAATCATACATTGCGATCATGCTGAAGGGGGGTGTTGGGGTGAATGGATGGAGGAAGAAACACATTATAAATGGACATTCAAGTACAATTAAAAATAGTAAGAGGATAGAAAAAAAAAGCTAAAACACAGAGTTAGTCAAAATTGTGTTAACACTAATGGATTATTTTTCTCCTGCAGATAGACATGCACCATGGGTGACAGATTAAATGGTGCTGTTGCTCGCTGGTTTTTGTGTGTTGAACACGATGGCGAACAGGTTGAGACCGTCCTGTAAATCATCTTGCACATATGATGTATGTGAATAAACGATTTCTACCATTTAAGT
The DNA here is from genome assembly GCA_026153275.1 of Sciades herzbergii. Classification (NCBI taxonomy): domain Eukaryota; kingdom Metazoa; phylum Chordata; class Actinopteri; order Siluriformes; family Ariidae; genus Sciades; species Sciades herzbergii. Next base: position 56,239,195 of record JAPFFA010000007.1, on the reverse strand, counting down.
GTTAAAAATTTTAACTAACCATGTAGAATAAGACATAAAAGACAAGAATAAAAGTTACAGTGCAGAATGAGGAATTAATCAAAAAGCTCAAATTTGATTTAATAAAAGGCAGTGGCAAAGAAGAAAGTATTCAGCCTTGATGTAAAAGAAATGAAAGCTGCAGCAGACATAAAGTACTTTGTATTTATTAACGTGGGAAATATACTCAGTATAATATGGATTTAATCACAAAAATACATGCATATATTTATTATTTTGAAAACCCACCAGCCGACTGATCTGGCACATTTTAATTGTGCGACAGTTATAGTGTAAATAATGGCAAGGTGGAGTAGTGTTCGAAAGTGTTTTTTCATTTGACCAATGAGCTCACTATATAGTCCTCAATGTAGAATTCCCTAGATAGCGAGTAGTGAATAAGTGAGTGATTTCAGACACAACCTACATCTGTGGGGAGTGTGTCTCTACCCTCTTGCCTCGTTGTCGCCAGTGCGTTTCTGTGGTAAGTGTATTAAACCTGTGTTGATCATAGCTCTAGCTGGGTTGCGTTGGGAGTCTGGTTGGCTAACATGCAGCGTTAGCGTGGTGGTGTTATGTATGTGACAGGTCTACTGCCAGGCATTTGTCATGACTACTGCTGGCATCTGGATTAAAGCCTTCTCAGCCCACTTTTCATGGCTTGGTTTTGTGCTGTGCATGTGTACTTTTTACCATCTGGCAATGCAGATGGTAAAAAGTACACATGCAATCAACACCTCAGCTGATCTCAAACTTCTTCGTCATCACGCCCCTCTGGACTCGGCATCTTATAACCTATGCCACTCATTTAGAATTACTTGTCGCCCACGTTACATACACCGCTCCAAAAGAGGACAGTTGCTTATCTACAGATGTGATGCTCAAATTCCAACTATGTACGTATGCTCGTCAACACGCAAAAAAAGCCATCAGAGGAAGAAATCATGACCATCTTCGTCATCTCCCTATACTGGCTGCTCCTTCCCCTCCAATTTGTTGTTTTTTTAACAATCATGCACTTGAATGCACGATCCACTGCCAATAAAACTTCACTAATCAACGACCTCATCCTCCAGAAGAAAATGGACAGGTTTTGTCTTTCAGAAACCTGGCAACAATGTGGTGAATGCATACACTTAAACGTGCTGACTCCCCCTGGTTATTGCTACTTAATCTAAACCCAGATCAGTAGGGAGAGGGGGTGAGTTAGCTGTGGTGTATCACTCGGATCTGACAGTTAAAGAACTTACACTATTCAATGTGACATCTTTTGAATACATTGCTTTGAAGATTGTCTCATCCGCTCCCCTAATGCTGCTGTTAGTTTATCAGCCCCCTAAACCATCTGCCAATTTTGAATTAAACCATCTGAACTGAATGAACTATTCAGTTATCTCACCTCTTTGTCTCGCTGTAATTATGCTTGGTGATGAACATCCATGTTGATACCAAATATTCTTATACCTCGGAGTTAATCTTTGTATTGGATTGCTTTAACCTGACGCAAAATGTTGACTTCCCCACCCACAATCAAGGTCACACACTTGACCTGCTTTGTGCCACTGGTCTAAATGACATCTCTATTGCTGGTATCTCCAATCATAAGCTCATTGCATGCAGTTTCCATACTACCATTCCTCCTCCGAGAAAATGTCACCTACCAGAATATTAGGTCTATTCACCACAACCTCTTTGCTGCTTCTATACAGGCATCACCCCTGTCTGACCTATATGATGACCTCTCCTCCCCTGACAATCTGACTGCCATTTACAATGACACTCTTTCTAGATAGCTGGATGACTTAGCCTCTGTAAACAATAGGCTTGCCCCTGTCGCCCACACCTGTCCCTGGCTCACCCCTGAGTTTAGAGTAATGAAGGCCACTGGCAGGCGTCTTGAGTGCCTGTATAAGAAAACGGGTCTTACTGTCCACTCGTTGCTCTACACTGAGCACAAGTGTATAGGCATGTACACTGAGCATGAGTGTAAAAAGGCATAAGTATAGGCATGCCTTAAATCCGGCCCGTTCTAACTACTAATCAATCATAAGTGGTTCTAAGTCTAGGCCGAAAACACTGTTCAGGATTGTTGACAAACTTCTCAAACCTCCTGTGGCAGCCTGTCCCAAGACAGCTGAATAGTGTCAGGTTTTCTTAAATTTATTTGAAGACAAAATTAACCAAATTTGCCAGTGCTTTCAACCTACTGCTCTATTTCTCTCCCCTATTCTCCTCCTCTGGGCCCTAAAGTCACCCCTTTCACACCTGTTAACTCCCTGTCTGTCTCTAATATCACCAAGTCTAACTCCTCCTCATGTCAGCTTGACCCTGCCCCCACCCGTTTAATGCTCCACGACCATCTGTGAACCAATTGCGTTGCTGGTTAACTCATGCCTCAACTCTGGTGTTGTTCCCACTGCCCTCAAAGCAGCTGCAGTTACTCATTTTAAAGAAGTCTGATTTAGATCCAACCCATCTGTCTATCAACTCATCTCCAACCTCCCCTTTTTAATAAAAATACTGGAAAGAGTGGTTGCTTCACAACTTCACTCCTTTCTCACCAAAACAATCTGTACGAGCCCTTTCAATCTGGTTTCCACACACATAACAGCACAAGGACTGCTCTCCTGCGAGTGGTAAATGACCTCCTCCGTTCTCTTGATAGTGGTTCACTTCTCCAAATATTCTCATTCTTCTTGACTTAAGTGCTGCATTTGACACATAACACACTCATCTCCCATCTGTCAGCTATTGGTATCACAGACATAGCCCTCCACTGGTTTCGGTCCTACCTCACCAACAGACAACAATCTGTCACACTGGGTCCACACAAGTCCTCCATGTCCCCCGTCACTTGTGGTGTCCCCCAGGATTCTGTTCTTGGGCCCCTCCTCTTCCTTATATACATCCTGCCCCTTGGCCAAATTATTCGTAGCCATAGTCTTCACTTCCATTGCTACACTGATGACATCCAGTTATATCTCACTACATCCTCCCCCACTGACGACCCCCCCAGTTCCCTCAATCAGACCTAAAGTTGTGGTTGCATAATAATTTTCTAAAACTTAAGACAGATATAAGAGAAATCATGCTTATCGGCCCCAAATCTCCATTGTCTAAATCTTCCAGCTTCAGTCTTAACATCAACGGTGCAACTTGTTAAATCTTCACCTGTTGTCAGAAACCTTGGAATACTTCTTGACCCCTCATTCAACTTTGATCCTCCACATTAAATCCCTCATCAAGACTGCTTTCTTCCACCTCTGCCCCTTCTTTTCCACTAGTGATTCTCAAACTTTGGTCCACTCCGTCATTATGTCCTGCCTAGATTATTGCAACTCCCTTCTCATTGGCCTCCCAATTAAATCCCTTCAAAGACTACAATACATTCAGAACTCTGCAGTGAGACTCATCACCCATACCAAACAATCTGGTCATATCACACCCATTCTTTCTCAGCTTCACTGGCTACCTGTTCTGTCCTGAATTAAGTATAAAATCCTACCACTAACCCTCCATAACTTACCCTCCATAACCTTGCTCCTCCTCATGTCCGTGACCTTCTGACCCCTTACACTCCATCCTGCTCTCTCAGATCCTTTAGCCATAATCTCCTTGCTGTCCCCTGCACAAGACTGGGTGGCAGGTCCTTCAGCGTCATGGCCCCCAAGCTCTGGAATTCCTTCCTTCAATCCCTCCATAACTGCTTTTCCCTTCCTTTCTTCAAATCACATCTCAAAGCTTTTCTGTTCCATGGACACTTCACCACCACCACTGCATAAACTTGCCACTCCAGTGTTTTCCCCAGGATTAAAATAAAGGCCTAGCTTTTGGGTGGCTGCCCTGTGTGGCCCGTAGGGTGAAGAGTACGTAGGTGCGCGGGGTGGAGGAAGAGTATGAGAGGGGGGTTCCGCCCTCTTGTAGGGGGAGTCGGGGGAGTTGGGGGGGGGCTTCCCTGGAAAAATTTTGGAAAAAAAAAAAAAGGGGAGGGGGCCCTTTGGTGCCATGTGGTGACTTAGGAGCATTTTATGGTGGTACTGACACGGTCACTTTTTGCTGTTAACATGGTTGAAAAGGTTGCTACAACAAGTGGAGGTCTGTGATGCTATGGTTTGCATTGGAGATCGTGCTATCCAGCCAAGTCTCTGTTATTACCATTACACAACTATCCATGCAGTGAGCGGTAATCCTCAGTCGTATTTCATCTCTCTTATTGACGAGTGACCGGGAGTTGGTGAGGAAGAGACTCGGCAGGGAGGGTCTGTGTGGGTTCGCTCGCAGCCTAGCTCATATGCCAGTGCTTTTGGCTCGCTTTTGCTTCCTTTCCTTACACCGCCCCCAACGCCTCATGGGTGGGATGATTGTTATTCCGCTGGGCTTTTCAGTACGCAGGATCTCCGTTGAGAAAGAATACAGGCTTTCAGAGGTCTAATCCAGACATAGCTCTCCGATTTTAAGCAGTTTGGTTCGTCCAGAACAAACTGGACTCGTCCGCCGAGTGCTTGAGCATAGTGATAAACATAACATACACAAACAAAAATACAAAAACGCTGCTGTATAAACGGACAGCCCTGAGCCTCTGCGTCTGTCTGCGCCACCATCTTGGGTCTAACTTGTCCCTGCAACAGGCTGTTGTCCCAAAACACCTCAAATCCACCACTATTGTCCCCGTGCCCAAAAAGCAAGCAGTCAGGTGTCTCAATGACCATCTCCTAGTTGCTCAGACACCAATTATTATGAAGTGCTTCGAGAGGCTTGTACTATCTTACATCAAGGAAAACATCCCCATTGATCTGGACAGCCAGCAGTTTGCTTACCATGGAAAGAGATCGACAGAGGATGCAATCTCAGTTGCACTTCATACAACCTTGTCTCATCTGGAGCATCCCCACACGTCAGGATGCTATTTATCGAGTTTAGCTCCGCTTTCAATACAATAGTCCCACATGAACTTGTAAACAAGCTCAACAATCTGTGATTTACCCTCTACACTCTGCTCATGGATTTTGGACTTCCTCACCAACAGACCGCAAAACGTCAGGGTGGGCAACTGCACACTGTCCACTCTCACCCTGAACACAGAAGTACCACAGGGCTGTCCCCTTAGCCCAGCCCTTTTCACTCTACACCATGTTCCAAATTATTATGCAAATTGGATTTAAGTGTCTCATCTCATCATCTCTAGCCTCTTTATCCTGTTCTACAGGGTCGCAGGCAAGCTGGAGCCTATCCCAGCTGACGACGGGCAAAAGGCGAGGTACACCCTGGACAAGTCACCAGGTCATCACAGGGCTCACACAGACAGACAACCATTCATATTCACACCTACAGTCAATTTCGAGTCACCAGTTAACCCAACCTGCATGTCTTTGGACTGTGGGGGAAACCGGAGCACCCGGAGGAAACCCACGTGGACACAGGGAGAACATACAAACTCCGCACAGAAAGGCCCTCGCCGGCCACGGGGCTTGAACCCGGACCTTCTTGCTGTGAGGCGACAAGCACTAACCACTGTGCCACCCGATTTAAGTGTCAAAGATTTAATTTTTTGTTTTTCAATTAAACTCATGGCCAGGTGAGCCCAATTAAAGGAAAACTACTTAAGGAGGACATTCCACATTATTAAGCAGGCCACAGGTTTCAAGCAATATGGGAAAGCAAGAGGATCTCTCTGCTGCCGAAAAGCATCAAATAGTGCAATGCTTTGAACAAAGTATGAAAATATTAGATATTTCACGAAAACTTAAGCGTGATCATCATACTGTGAAGAGATTTGTGGCCGAGTCAGAGCACAGACAGGTTCATGCAGATAAAGGCATAATGAGGAAGGTTTCTGCCAGACAAATTCATCAGATTAAGAGAGCAGCTGCTAAAGTGCCATTACAAAGCAGCAAACAGGTATTTGAAGCTGCTGGTCCTTCTGGAGTCCTGCAAACCTCAAGGTGTAAGATCCTCCAGAGGCTTGCAGTTGTGCATAAACCTACTATTCTGCCACCCCTAACCAATGCTCACAAGCAGAAACGGTTGCAGTGGGCCCAGAAATACATGAAGACTAATTTTCAAACAAACAGTCTTGTTTACTGATGAGTGCCGTGCAACCCTGGATAGCCCAGATGGATGGAGTAGTGGATGGCCACCATGTCCCAACAAGGCTGCGGCATCAGCAAGGAGGTGGTGGAGTCATGTTTTAGGCCGGAATCATGGGGAGAGAGCTGGTAGGCCCCTTTAGGGTCCCTGAAGGTGTGAAAATGACCTCAGCAAAGTATATAGAGTTTCTGACTGACCACTTTCTCCCATGGTACAAAAAGAAGAAGCGTGCCTTCCGTAGCAAAATCATCTTCGTGCATGATAATGCACCATCTCATGCTGCAAAGAATACCTTGGTGTCATTGGCTGCTATGGGCATAAAAGAAGAGAAACTCATGGTGTGGCCCCCATCCTCCCCTGACCTCAACCCTATTGAGAACCTTTGGCGTATCCTCAAGCAAAAGATCTATGAGGGTGGGAGGCAGTTCACATCAAAACAGCAACTCTGGGGGGCTATTCTGACATCCTGCAAAGAAATTCAAGCAGAAACTCTCCAAAAACTCAAGTTTAATGGATGCAAGAATTGTGAAGGTGATCTCAAAGAAGGGGTCCTATGTTAACATGTAACTTGGCCTGTTAAGATGTTTTTGATTGAAACAGCTTTTGATTTTAGTAAATATGACCTCCTTATGCTGCAAATTCAACAAATGACCATTTTCAGTTCTTTACAGCCTATAAAATGTTTTTAAACTCTGTTGTGCATACTGTAATTTGGAACAGTGCATTTTGAGGTTTTTTTATTTTTGAAAAAAAATACTGTTATCATTGGGAGGTTTGTTCAATAAAATTTGATTTATACTCTAACGGTTGATAACTTGAAAATTATACTGACTGTCATTTGCATCGACCATTTAGGAAAATCAGAGAAAAATATAATTTGCATAATAATTTGGAACGCGGTGTATTCACGTACGACTACACACCCATCCACTCCTCTAACATTATCGTGAAGTTTGCTGATGACACAACTATAGTGGGACTGATATCAGAAAGTGATGACAAGCCCTACAGAGAGGAGGTTCAACACCTGGTCTGGTGGTGTTTGGACAGTAACCTGGTACTGAACACAACTAAAACAAAGGAGGTCATTGTGGACTTCAGGAGAACCAGGAAAATACCTCCCCCTACATAAATGGTGAAGAGGTTTAATGACATCAAATTCCTGGGACTCGACATCACAAAGCATCTGACATGGACTCAACACCTCACACCTAGTGAAGAAAGCTCAGCACAGGTTTTTCTTCTTGAAAAAAAAAAGTCAAACTTCCCTCTCAGCTCTTAGTAAACTTCTATAGGAGCCCAACAGAGAGCTTGCTTTGTTACTGTGTCAGTTTGGTACACCAGCTGTACTTCAGAGAACCGGAGAGATTTGGAACGTATAGTTAATACTGCACAGAGTATTGTGGGGACTAAACTACCAAATCTGGACATAGTTTATGCTAACCATCCATGTAAGAGGAATTATCAAGGACTCAACACACACAGGTAATCAACTGTTTGTCCCCCTCCCATCAAGCAAAAGATACAGGACCATCAGAACATGCACAAGTAGACTGAGGAACAACTTCTTCCCCAGAGCTGTAGCCTCCATTACCATCCTCCCCCACCCAAGTTGCTGCTAATGCACTGATCACTTTATATGCAGGACTGTAAATATAGTTATTACAATCTGTGCAATATTTGCTCACACTGTACTTCATTTTACTGACTTGATCACTTTATACATAGGTATGTAAATACACCTAGTACAATTGTGCAATATCTGCCTACACTACAATTCCTCCACTTATTTTATCTTGTATTTTATTTATATTCTTTTTTTATTGCTGTCGTTTTATCCGAGTGCTACCAAACCAAGTTTCGTTGTAGCACTACAATGACAAAGTCTTATCTTAAGTTAAACAATCCTGATTTATTCCTGTTGTGGTTAGATCTGCTTCCATCAAGTGTGCTCAGTGAATCAGAGTATCAGGCCACTCCTAGAGTAGTCCAAGATGTTTTGTGGAGTATTGTGTGATTTGGCAATGCATCATAAAGCCAGCAATTAGTTCATACCTGTAATGGGCACATAGCCAACACCTTGCTGGTAAACAGTAGGCATCAGGACCACAGGCTGAGCTGGCATGATCATTCCTGCTGGCACTGACTACATCACATAAAGAAAGAAAGAGAAGAATAAAAACACAAAATTGTTTTGTATTAAGACAATAATTTGCAGGTGTCATGTATTTTTATTGCTCAGCGCTTATGTTTTGTAATTTCACTGGAATTTTTAAACAAGAACAAAACGTGTGTGTGTGTATTTAAGCTCAGACTCACAGAGTAAGACATGACCAAGTTAATCATGCCTTCTTTATCATCTCCTTGTCTTCCACTCAGGCTGTACCACTCATCAACTACACTGCCTTCCCTCAAACTCTCTGGGATAGTCACATGAGTCCAAGCGATGCGATCATCCATGGAAAATGCCCTCTAAAAACAACAACATGGAACAAATTAGTTCATGTCCAAATGCCCACTTTATTTACTTTTTTATTTAAATAAAAAAGACATGAGGAAAGCTGAGGCTCACTACTTTCTGGTAAATGGATTGAGTTTATAATCGAAGTGCTCCATTTTCATTGTGAACACTTCCAGTCTATGCCAGCATATTTGGATGTTTTTATGAAATTGAATGAATTTGTCACGGTTTCCTAAACTGCCTCAAAATATTAGCGGTAATGAACAAGTTAATTCATTGACTTATGTACACCACTGACTGTTTTTATGTTTTTCTTCACAGCTCTCACAGTGCTTCTGTCATCCACTGATGCTGTTTTTCAAGTCGACAAGTTAGATGCCTGGTTGTTAGTGTTGTGAAAACAGTGGTTTTTATGTTATATTGGCTGTGATTAATGCTTGTGCAATGGCTCTGATGGATTTCCCCTCTTTTCTCTGCTTCAACTTGGCTTTCTTTTTCCCCCCATAGACAGCTCTCTGGTCTTCATGTTGGTTTATTCTTTTTAACACTAAAGGCAGTCTTCACAGTCTTCCCTGGGCTCAAACCAAGAGTAAACATTCAGCACTACTGTATTAATTGTTCTGGCCAATCCAACAGGACACACTTGGGTAACAAGAAACAACTGTTCCAATACTTTTGATCTGCTTAAGAATTGGGTGGTCTTTCACCAAAGGTGCCATGTTCCAAGTTGTTTAACACATTGAAGAAATGAGAAAATGAATACGAGACAACAGATAAGAATTTCAGCTTTCAACTTTCGAGCTTAAACCCAAATGTCTTCAGTGTATAGACCCCTTGCACTGAGGTTACATTTACATTAGCAACCGTCACTACCCTTGTTCTGGGGGACAATTGAACTTTGTTCACATACTGAAGACGAGCGATACTGAAGATATCCAACGTCCATTGTCCAAAGAAAACTACAGCTAAAAAGGCTTTACTACCAGATTACTTGGATAATTTTAGTCAGAAAGAAGCAAGGGATAGATATACGTGAAAATTAGAGTTTATTTGTGGTTATGACCCGTACAAAATTCCTCAAAACGACTGGAGTGACGGTGCAGGTTTGTGGCCTAGCGTTAGCTACATGTATTTATACACCTTTTTCCCCCGAAGAGTCCCAACACAAAACAACAGTTAACAAAAACTACAAGAACAAGAAAACCTTCTTTGTGTAAAGAATTTTTCCTGAAATCAGCTTTTGGGAACAGAATGTTGCAAAAGCCAAAGCATTTACTCTCAAAGGACTCCTACCTGAACTGTGGGCTAGATGGTATTCCCAGCCCTCCATGTCCAAACAACCCCAAGGACATCTAGTTTCATAGCTATCTGCATGCTATCATTTATACATTGATACTTATTATTGTTAAAACAATATCTGAAGTGTTATTATTTGTAAAATAAAATATCTTGCTCTAGACTTTCAAACAATTAATAATGTAAGATTTTTATTTTATCTAAAAGTGGATGGTACAATAATTACAAATGCTAACAAACTCTGCACATTCCAGTTGTAGCTATAGTCCTATAGTAACTATAAATCACCCTTGAAATAATAATTTCAATAAACGGTTAATGTTCAATTCCCTCTTCATTTAATTCTCTATTCAAAAGGCACAACTAAGTCACACAGGTTGATAATTGTGTAACGGACAATAATAATTTTATTTTTAAAATGTTTTTTCCTGCCTTAGTCGATTTATTTCTATTTCACATGCATGCAGCTGTTGTAAAAGTTCAGTCTGTTTGAGTAGAACACTTGAACTGTAGATTCATTACTACACTCTGGCCCCATGGTGACATTTTGCACAGGACTGTGTTCCTCTGATAACTGAAACAAAGCTTCAGCGCTATGTTATGTCGGAGTTGTTTTCTTGGTGCCCAAACTGGGTTTTCCTTGTTGAATAAGGAAGCTGCTTTCAGGGCTCGACATTAACTTTTAAACCCACTTGCCCTGGGGGAAAGTGGGGGTAAATTTCCACCCCAATATTATCACTTTCCCCCTATTTTGCGAGTACTACTATTTTTTTTTATAGGAAAGCCATAGAATAGTTGTGAATTGTAACATAAAAAGATCACACATTGAGTTGAAGTTTGGTTATTGGTTACTTTTTACTTGTAACGGACAACAACAATTTTATCCAAAATAGTTTTTCCTTGCCTTAGTCAATTACTGTGTCATGACAGACACAGTAATGTTTGAGTTTAAAATTGTTTAGTGTGTAGGTTGTGGGTGTTTTATACAGACCTGGCAACCTGTAACTGAATC
>JAPFFA010000007.1:56199658-56211895 GCA_026153275.1 Sciades herzbergii | reverse complement strand
CAGCTCTTTACCCTTGCAAGGGTACTGGAGGGTGCATGGGAGTTTGCCCAACCGGTCTACATGTGTTTTGTGGACCTAGAGAAGGCTTACGACCGTGTCCCTCGTGGTGCCCTGTGTGTGTGTGGGTGGGTGGGGGGGGGGGGTGCTTCAGGAGTATGGGGTTCAGGGTCCACTACTGCCGGCCATTCAGACCCTGTATGACTGGAGCAGGAGTTTGGTTCGCATTGCTGGCAGTAAGTCGGACTCGTTCCCGGTGCATGTTGGACTCCACCAGGGCAGTCCTTCGTCACTGATTCCGTTCATAACTTTTATGGACAGAATTTCTAGGCACAGCCAAGGGGTGTCCGGTTTGGTGGCAGCAGGATCACGTCTCTGCTTTTTCGCGGATGATGTGGTCCTGTTGGCTTCATCAATCTGTGACTTCCAACATGCGCTGGGACAGTTTTGCAGCGGAGTGCGAAGTGGCTGAGATGAGGATTAGCACCTCCAAGTCCGTGGCCATGGCGCTCAGCCGGAAACGGGTGGAGTGCCTACTCCGGGTCAGGGGGGAGTTGCTACCTAAAGTGGAGGAGTTTAAGTATCTCGGGGTTTTGTTCACGAGTGAGGATAAGGGGGAGTGGGAGTTGGACAGATGGATCGGGGCAGCGTCAGCAGTGATGCGGATGCTAAACCGGTCTGTTGCTATAAAGAAAGAGCTGAGCCAAAAGGCAAAGCTCTCAATTTACTGGTCCATCTACATTCCCACTCTCACCTGTGGTCACGAGCTGTGGGTAGGTGGTCAAGAATGAGATTCCGGATACAAGTGTTAGAAATGAGTTTTCTCCGCAGGGTGGCTGGGCCCTCCCTTAGAGACATGGTAAGAAGCTTGGTCATTCGGGAGAGACTCAGAGTAGAACCGCTGCTCCTCCACATCGAAAGGAGTCAATTGAGGTGGTTCGGGCACCTTGTTAGGATGCCCCCTGGACGCTTTGCAAGGGAGGTCTTCTGGGCATGCCCCAATGGGAGGAGACTCCGGGGCAGACCCAAGACACGCTGGAGAGATTACATCTCTCGGCTGGCCTGGGAACGCCTCGATATTCCCCCAGAAGAGCTGGTGGAGGTGGCTGGGGAGAGGGAAGTCTGGGCTGCTCTGCTTAGGCTGCTACCCCCGTGACCAGGATAAGCGGTAGAAGATGGATGGATGGATGCTGTCCCCCCCCACCCCACTCACACACATTCACTTTGGTCTGTTGACAGTCTAATTGCTGGCTGCTTTATGTCTCAGGGCTCCCTCATGACTGTGTTACCTTCTGGCTCTCCCTTTTAATTATGCGGTCATGGTTGGTCTTGCCAGAGTCCCTGCTTGCACTCCATGCAAAATGTATCCTGTTTTTACTCATTAGGTGACACTGGGCATACCTAATAACCTGTGGGGTCCCCCCCGTCTGTCCGAGTTACATGTTGATCCTGAGACACCAAATGGTCCTGACCTCTTCTGCTCCTCGGACCTGCCTGACCCATCCTGATACCCAATGTTTGGCTGAAGTCTCATCACATTTCTCCTGTGGAGGACAGCCCCATATGGACAGTCAAAATTTGCACTTGGAAGATGGCTCTGGACACTTAGGGAAATACATCTAAGGCTGAGGACAACAATCGCCATGATAAACTTAGGACTGCAGTTGTCATGAACAGTTTTGCACTCAAGTTTCCGTCAATGAACCTTGGCTTTTACTATTACTTTATAACTTTCTCAGTTTATAACAAAACAGACTTCATGTTAAAACTATAATGATTTTCCTGATTACACAGTTATACTTTGTGACTATATTCGATACCATTATAGATGCAAGTTATTTATAAATCATACTATCTGTTATCACCCAAATGAAGATGGGCTCCCTTTTGAGTCTGGTTCCTTTCAAGGTTTCTTCCTCATGTCATCTGAGGGAGTTTTTCCTTGCCAGTATCGCCACAGGCTTGCTCACTGGGGATAAAATTAGCTCATGTTTAAAGTCTTTAATTTTCTGTAAAGGTGCTTTGCGACAATGTCTGTTGTTAAAAGCGATATACAAATAAAATTGACTTGATGGCCGTTTGTTTTGGACCCTGGACAACCATACGCGCATGTCCTGCTGAAGTGATGGAGTAACTTTTTTTGTTTTGTTTTTTTAAACGGGTATCCTGCACCCCTTTTCCAGGGAAGGGTCTAGAAAATGTTGACCAAAAAAAAACAAAAGTTTGTCCTTAAATAAGCCTGCTGGTGAATCATGATCAGCTGGCCACTCAAAATATATGGTAGAAGAAAAAGAAACAGTTCAGTAAATTTCATATTTGGTGCTTGGAATGTTTGTACATGACTTGATAATGAAAATAACATTGAGAGAAGGACTACCATTATCATCCATGTGTTGTGTTGTGTTAGCAAGGCACTGACCTCACTGCACTAAGTGAAACATGTCTGCCCAACCAGTCACAGCTTACTGAGATTAGAGCTGGCTATATTTTCTACTGGACTGGTAAACCTGAAATCACAGCCACGTCAGGCAGGTGTTGGCTTTGCGGTCAGAACATCACTAACTCATCACCTAGTTGGCCTTCCAAGAGGCATCAATGACAGGTTAATGTCTCTGCATACACAGCTCTCGAATAATCATTATGCTATCATCATCATCAGCGCATATGTTCCAATGTCGTCATACTCTGATGAGATGAAAGAGGAATTCTATTAAGGTCTGTCTAGGACCATCAGATCTGTACCTTCCAAAGATAAGCTTATCTTGGTGATTTCAATGCTAGAGTTGGTAGGGATGTTGACATCTGGAGGAAGGTGCTTGGCCATCATGTTGTAGGAAAAGCTAATTCCAACAGCTTACTCCTTAGTCTCCGTGCTGCAAAAAATTTCAACAGAAGGATTCCCTGAAAACAACCTGGATGCATCATAGATCACACCATTGCCACACGTCACATGTTGACAGGATTGCAGATAAGGGGAAGCAGGTGAAAAAGGACAGTTATAAATGAATAAAAAGATGTCGACAGCACAAACTAAAAATCAGGAGGATGAAAAAGGAATGGTGGGCTGACAAATCTGCATAAATGCAAAAAAAAGAGCCACAAATAAGAATGATTTGTATGCTTTCTATCAAGAGCTCAATGATGTCCATGGACCAAGTTTCAATGGCGTGTCTGTTGTTCATAACTTGGACAGTAGTACCATTCTGACAGACCCTTCACTTATTATAGAGAGGTAGGCTCAATACTTTGAGCAAATACTTGATCGTCCATCTAACATAACTGATGCAGTGAATGAACACCTGCCTTGCAAACCCTCATTTGAGAATCTGAACCTGCCAATTCAGTTAGATGACATATTGAAGGCCATCAATGGTCTGAAAAATGGCAAAGCATCGGGGTGGAAGGCATTCCCCACCAAAGTATTCAAATATGGCAGTCCTTCCCTGGTTGATAAACCTTCACCACCTGTACTTGATTATCTGGCAAAATGAGTAGGTCCCTCAGGATTTTAAAGATGCTAAGATAATCCAGCTGTATAAGAGGAGAGGGAAATATGCTGACCGCAACAATCATAGAGGCATTTCTCTACTATGCATTGCTGGCAAGATCCTTGCATGCATCATAAATCAGCAGGGCCCTTGTTTCGGCAGAAGATATCAATCTTGAAAGCCAATGTGGATACAGAGAATGTAGCCAATGTGGATACAGGGCAGTACAGTGGTTAGTGCTGTCCCCTCACAGCAAGAAGGTTCTGTGTTCAAACCCGGTGGCCGACGGGGACCTCTCTCTGTGGAGTTTCCATTCTCCCCGTGTCTGTGCGAGTTTCCTCCAGGTGCTCCAGTTTCCTCCACAGCCGAAAAGACATGCAGTTAGGTTAACTGGCTTACTCTAAATTATCCATAAGTGTGGATATTTGAGCTGTGTTCCGCGGTCAGACATGCATAGTATGGCGGCTTCCAGCGGTACCCTTGTATGCCTTCGGCTCAGCCATATTCAGCTGCATCCTTCTTAATTCAGCTATTCAGCTGCAAGAATGATTAGCCACTGTAAAGCAAGTAAGTAAGTAAGGGAAAGCCATGGAACTGTTGATTTGCTTTTCACTGTGTCAAGTGCAAGAGAAATGTAGAGAACAACAAGACCTATATATAATGTTTGTTGATCTAATGAAAGCTTTTGACTCGGTGAGCCATGTAGGGCTGTTGAAGCTACTGGACTGTGTTGGATTTCCAGGAAAGCTAATAAATCATCCGGTCTTTTCATGATGGTATTAAAGTGCACGTTATCGACAGTGGACGGGAACCTGCTCCTTTTGATGTACATAATGGCATCAAGCAAGGTTGTGTTTCTGCACCCTTGCTGTTTAGCATTGTAATGGCTGCTGTGATCTATGATGCCTTTTATGACTATGACAAAAGTAACAGTGTGAACTTTTGGTACAATGGTGGTATATTCAATCTCCAACGTCTGAAAATGAAGATCAAAAGTTAATCGTGTGTTGGTTAGAAAGCTACTCTACGCAGATGACTGTGCTCTAGTGACACACAGATGACACTCAAGCTCTTATTGACTGCTTTCATAAGGCAACCACAAGATATGGTCTCTCCATTTCCATAAAAAAAACAAAACAAAATGCTTTTACAGCCCAGACCTGGTCCCTGTTATAGACAGCCAGCAGTGAAGATTGGGTCGGACAGATTGAAAGCCGTTACCAAATTATGTTACTTGGGTGGTGTAGTATCTAATGACTGCTTTCATATACGCTGCTTATGGAGGATTGCTGGAACATATTGACAGGATTGTATACCAAACACTGAAGTGATGTCTCACTGCCAGACACATGGACTTGAGGCCTTTATCATGGAAGCCTACCTTTGCTGGGCTGGGCACGTGGTTTGGATGAATGATGAGAGATTACCTCGTGCGCTGCTCTATGGTGAACTATCAGATGGTGTACATTCAGTCTGTGCTCCAAAGAAGTGTTATAAAGACTTGCATAAGGGTTCACTTACTAAATACGGCATGTCAGACTTTGAGAACCTTGCCAAAAACAGAGCTCAAATGGAGTGCAGCTGTAAAATATGGCATAGCAAAAAGTTTGAGAAGAAGCGGTTTGAGAAACTTCAGGAAAAGCAACACTGCCGGAAGGAAAGGGTATCAACACCTGGAAGTTACCTTTGTGATCAGTGTCCTAAAGTCTGTGGGTCAGCAACTTGATTGTTGAGCCATCAAAGGGCTCGTGACCACAAAGGAGACAGCTGATGTAGAACTTGGATCTGTCACATGTGACAGCCAAGCCAGGTGCGCGCGCGCACAGTTTACAGAGGAGGAATCAAACAACCAACCGGAGGTGAAAATCTCCAACACAGTTGGTGGCAATAATAAATCGGATTTTATTGATGCAACATTAGAATGATGCATCCCAATTTCATCCCAAATTGTATCCGATGTACACTGTGATCATATTGTGGACTTTTGAATTGGTACACTGATGTGAATTCCTAACGTAAACCAGATGTTAAAACAATGGAGGGAAAAAGACTCCCACAAAGTTGGAGTGTCCATGGATCCAACATTTTGGATTCCCCATCTCCTTGAAGATGCCTCAACATGGTGTGGGGGTGAATCCAGGTAGAAAGCTAGGTGTTCCAACCAATCTAGCGATTCCTGGGGCCAATGGACACACGCAAAGACCTCAAAAGTGGAACTGGTCATTCTCCTTAAATACAGAAACAAGCTGGCAGAATTGGACAACTCATGCAGTCCGGCAGTGATGGTGGACAAAGGCTGCAGCATTCCTGGTATCTCCAATCATCTTGGCCGCTTCTTTGCCACTGGGTAACGATACCTTGAACACGAAGTGCATGCACCTAGGACTGCACACTCCTAAGAGCACCAAAAATCAACGCATTGTGCAGAACTTTCTCTCCATCTTCTTTTCTTTTGAAAAGTCTATTAGCAATGGGGAATCTGCAACAGGAGCAGGGATTGGATGGTCCTGGAAGCTTTTAGAAGGAACCCTGCACAATAGTGACATGAGTGTGATGGCCACTGGCTGGTGGACCCTGGAAAGACACCACCTTCATGTCCTACTCATGTGACCAGGCAGTCCTTTTTAGGTCAGCACTGTCTGCAGTCAACTGATGGAGGGGCTACGAAAAGACAGACCAAACACAGCCTGTTCCGTTATCCTGACCAGGATACCGCGCCTGGGAGGGCATTCCATTTTTGCAGTCAAAACAAATGAAAATTCCTCTTTTGTGCCTCTTGGAATGTTTGCATGCTTCTGGATCTTAACTCTTCAGAGAACGACACACAAGTCCTCCAACGCACTGCCCTGACTGAAGCTGAACTGGAAAAGATACAACACGGACATTGCAGCTCTCAGTGAAAATAGATTTTCTGATAAAGGGTCTCTCACAGAGAACCAATACAAATTGTTCTGAAAAGGACACCCAATTGGTACCACAAGAGTCCATGGGGTTAGCTTTGCTATCAGAAACGTACCTCTGCAGCAGATCTCAGGGGACCCTGTGGGAATAAGTGAACATCTCATGACTCTATGAATATCTTTGGATCGAAATCAGTACATAATCATTAGTGTCTACACACCCATCTTAGACTCTAGTCATGAAGCCAAAGATGAATTCTATGACTCTGTGGACCTTTCCTTGCAAACGGTATCGATAAAAGATAAAATTCTTTTGATGGGTGATTTCAATGCACGTGTTGAATTGAACAGCTCTGTCTGGAATGGAATACTAGGTAAACATGGCATGGGTAAGATGAACTCAAATGGTCTCTGCTTACTCACACTTTGCTCAGAACACCAACTCAGCATTACCAACTCGTTTTTTCAACCCCCCAACATCCATAAAGGCACTTGGATGCATCCTCGCTCGATGAAATGGCACGTTCTGGACTATATCATTGTCAAACAAAAGAACTTCCAGGACATCCATTATACCACAGCCATGTGCAGTACAGAACGTTGGACAGACATCATCTCCTCCGTGCAAAACTGGGAGTTGTTCTGCGGTCCCCACAGTGCAAATCATGTCCAATGAAACAACTTAATGTTGCTGCAATCCAAGAGCCTAATAAAAGAATGCAACTTAGTAATGCTCTCAAAAACCTGGCTTCCATGGATGCCCAGCATCTTGACAAGGAAGAGGAAATTATGGAGAGTGACACTGATGGTCTATAGAATGCTATAGCCAAGATACTCTACTCAACTTCCCTTGGTGTTCTGGGGGAAACCAAAAGACATCAAGACTGGTTTACTGAAAATTCAGATAAAATCCTATTACTTCTTGAGCATAAGAATGCTGCACATAACACATCTCTCTCAAACCATTCAATCAACATCTAAATATATGGAGAAATCTACGTGGAGAAGCACGGTGTGAACTGAGCAGGTTGCAGAATGAATGATGGCTGAAAAAAAATCTTCAAAAATCCAAACATTTGCCAACAGAAACCAAACACATGCTTTCTATGATGCAATCAAATCAATCTATGGTCCAAAATCAACATCTCGTGCTCCTGTTCATTCTGCTGATGGACAGACACTGATCGAGGAAATAGATGAGATCAATAGAAGATGAGCCGAGCACTTCAAAGACTTCCTGAATCACTCAACTTCAGCTGATCCAAATATGGTTGATGAGCTGCCAACTCTCCCAGTCATTGCATCTCTTGATAATAAATCAGTTTCTGAGAAGGAAAATTGCAATAATGCACCTGAAAGATAGGAAATCACCAGGCTCTGATGGCATTCCAGTTGAAATCTTCAAATATGGTCGTATGGCTGTCCAACAACACCTCCCTGAGGTGGCATGCTGGCAACATAGTACAATACCCGAAAGATGGAAACATGCCAATATCACAATTTACAAGAAGAAAGGTGATTGTTCACTATGTGGAAATAGTTGTGGAATCTCACTACTGGATATTGCAGGGAAGATACTGACTTGCATTATGCTTTTTTTTTTTTTTGTCTGCTCCAAGAGTCTGTCAACCATGTTCTACCAGAGTCTCAATGTGGCTTCTGTGCAGACCAGAGCACAGTGGACATGTTCTTTGTCTTAAGATTGTGCAAAGAAAAAAAAAAAGCAGGGAACAGAGAAATTAGCTTTACCTTGCCTTTACTGATCAAGCATTCGATACTTTGAACAGAACTCTTCTATAGAGGGTGCTTGAATAGTTTGGTTGCCTGCCCCGTTTTCTCTCCATTCTCAGACAATTCCACAATGGAATGAAGGCATGGGTGATGGTCATTGGTGAAGCGTCTGAACCATTCGACGTCACAATGGGAGTAAAGCAGGGATGTGTCCTTGCCCATATCCTCTTCAAAATGTATCATGTTGCCATCACACTCCTTACACAAAGGGACATTAACTTGGAAGATGGTGTGGGTATTGGGTACTGTTTCGATGGTAGTTTCTTTAACCTACACAGACTAAAAGCCACATCCAAAACTTTCATAGCTACAATTTTTGAACTCCAATATGCTGAGGGCACTGCTATTACCTCACACTTCCCACAAGGTCTTCAACATACCCTAGACTCCACACACAAAAGCATACAAACCAGGTGGATTACAGATCAACGCTCAGAAAACTGCGGTCTTACAAAGGTGTCTTGACAACTTCCCCCTGTCGACTTCACAGTCAGAGGTGAGCCCCTACAGAATGTAGAACATTTCATATACTTGGACAGTATTGTGTCAGAACATATCAACATCGATGAGAATGTTAACAAAAGAATTTGACTTGCCTCCTTAGCATTTGGTCACTTGAGATCTAGAGTGTTTTTGAACGAAAACCTCTGGACCATGACAAAAGTTCAAGTGTATCATGCTGTCTCTCAACACTCCTCTAGGAGTCAGAATCTTGGACCATCTACAGCTGGCATATTAAGGCTCTGCAGGCCTTTCATATTCGCTGTCTTCAGAAGATTCTTGGCCTTACTTGGTGTGATCATGTCCCCATACTGAGATTTTATGCCACTGTGCTTCACATAGTGTGGAAGCATTTTTCCTTAAGAGACAGCTTTAGTGGTTCGGACGCATTGTTCAGATGTCACACAATTGTCTACCTAAGATTTTCCTGTATGGCAAGTTACAAAATGGGAGCCACCCCCCAGGTAGTCCCAAGAAATGCTACCACAATCATCTGAAGTCTGCTCTCAAGAAATGCAGTCTCCCAGTTTGTGAAGCAGAAGAACTTGCTAAAAAGACAGAAGTCTCTGGACGTGGAAAGTAAAAGAAGGAATGCAACATTTTGAAGAGGAAAAAAACAAGATCACATGAAGAGCGACATGCCACAAGACAAAGATTAGCACTACCTTATCGCTTTTGTTTGTGATCAATGTGGCAAAACGTGTATGGCAAGAATCAATCTCCTCAGCCACCAACATTCTCAAGAACACTGCAAAGAATGGTCCGGAAGAAACTGATTGATGGGAGTGGAAACCTTTTCTTCTACTTAAAAGGACCACCATAAGGAGTGAAAAAAATAAAGTATTTGAATAAAACACTTAAATGTGTGACATGTGAAATGTGCGACTCAGACATTCTCGTCCCGCCCACATCCTACAGTTTTTACAAAGCAATTGAAAGGCTCTCTGTTTCTCCTTTTACTGTGTTTTTCTTCTGCTGGAAGTAGAATTACAAGCTTAGTGCTGAATTAAATCCGAGATATTCACTACACTTCTACATTATATTGTCGATGAACTCGATAAGCCAATTACTTATTTAAAATATGCACGTCTTTATCTGGTAACAGCTTTATATTTTTCTGTGCTGCTCATGAATACCTGAACTGCTTGAATCAGATCATACATGCAGTATGTACAGTAGCATACATGCATTTTTGTCTCTTGTAAATCTCCATTTTGTTAGGAACATTTCAATTAAAATGTTATTAAGCCTCATATTCAGGGTTCCCCCTGGGTTCTGAAAAATATTCTTCACTTTTTTCCTTGAAAAATCAAGTCAAAATATTCTTCAATTTTTGTTATTTTTTTCTTCACTTAGTCTGCATTTTTTATTTTTTTTTTATCAGTTACCAACTTATCAAAGTGGACTTGATACAGGTTTATACAGTACCAACCAAACTAGCATAATTCAAATATTTGTACAGACACAGGCCTCTCCATTACTTATAAAATCTAGGCTCCACTCCAGCCTCTAATAAGAAAGACTTGATTTTGGGCAGCCTGTGCACCATCAAACTAAAATAAACGTCTTTAGTTTGAGCTTACTTAAGGTTATTTTAGCATTGAATTATTCAAAAGGAGGTATTAGGACTCCCCTTACCTTTAACTTTCAACACAAAACTTGATTTACAATTGAACAGAGTCAAGAAGAGTCTTGGACCAACCAACAGCGAAGGAATCCAAATTTCCCATCGATTTATAAACCGAACACAGAATGACGCCACGGTTTACATCATACATTCGCCACGGGGACTCAACATGCCATGCCCCCTGAAACATAGACCCCTTCAGTCGCTTGCCGGCTGACAGCACTTTCACTTTGGTGTTTTTTTTTTTTTTTAACCAATCCCTGTATTACTGACACTGTCCAATGTGTTCGGGGACGGTAGGGGCTCGGAGTGTGTCTCCCCAATGGCTGTTTCAGCCCTTAAATCAATCATCTTGAGTGCTTGAAGAAGCCCACCCAAAAAAAAAAAAAAAAATCTGTCAGCTTAGACTGTGCCATTGTTTGGTTCACGCAGAGATAATTACACCACCACACCAGGCCGATTAAGATGCACTGCGATTGGTCAAAAGCTTGGTGCCCATTTGGTCAGTATGTGTATTTGATTTTTATTGGTCACAAGCACATGCTCATTGTTTACACTTTGGGTTCCTGCCGTCTCTTCATTGGGATCGGATTTCGGCAAACGGGGGGATTTGTGGAGCGATTTCTAGAAAAGGTGACTTATGATAAAGATGACAAACATATTCGTCACTGTGACGACTGCTAGTAATTTTTTCTTCATCACTGATGGATTATGTTCATCAATGACAAATGTGTCAAGCGCCAGCAGGAGCCCTGCATATTGTGTTTAGACCCATTTTCAGTGCAAACGTACTTTGTTTTATTAGATTATTATCTCTACCGTTTATAAAACATGACAGATTTCTATAATCATGTTTGATATTGTCCAATTGTTCTCCAGTTGAAACATAATGTTTAATTATTTATCATCATTTCATCAGCCCTTCTGAAGTATGACAAAAACACACAGCACTGAGCTGAACTCATGAAATGTGTGACTCAGATGTCATGCACTCACGTCCCACCCAGATGAGGCAGACTATCATGAGAAAGGTATGTTTATTCCTATTCAATTTTTATTGTCATCTGTTCTCAGTGACTCATCACTCATTTCCCATTGGTGCTAAAAAAAAAAAAAAATGTCTCTTTACTTACCCACCTCAATCAATGTCTGAGTTTATAATTAAACATGTAGACTAATAAATATGTCAAACCATTAACCAGAAAGACGTCCACTGGGTTTTACTGGGTCAGCCCAGTCCTTCTCTCACTCTGTTTTGTCAAGTAACACAGTAATACTAACATTTTAACTCAATCATTAACACATGCTGTATTGGACAGGATTTCATAGATTAGTACAGAATAGTTCCTTTTCTATTGATCTTCTATTGACCTACCAGTCAAAAGTTTGTACACACTTTCTAATACAATGTTTTTATTAATTAAAAGGTCACTTCATGTCTTAAAGTAACGATGGATGTTGTTTCTCTTTACTTAGTTGAGCGGTTCTTGACATAATATGGGTTACTACAGTTGTGGAATAAGGATATTTACTGTATTTTTATTACTTATCATTTACTGCTTGATCTCAAAACACATTAAAAAGGCAAGAAATTCCACTAATTAACTTTTGACAAGGCACACCTGTTCACAGAAAAACATTCCACGGGCCTCATTTATAAATGATGCGTACGCACAAAAGAATGCGTACGTACGCCACGTTCTACGCAAGCTTCGGTATTTATAAAAAGTGAACTTGACGGTAAAATGTGCGTACCTCCACGCAAGCTCTGACCCATGCGTACGCACAAAAAAAAGGGAAACGCAGAAAGTGCAACCTCAGGAGGAAACGGGGAGAACGACCCGAAATTGGTTCAATAATCGAAGTTTAACACAAACATAACATCGCACATCAAAGACGTGACTGACTTAACATTTATAATCCTTAATTTTGT
>JAPFFA010000007.1:56134665-56148095 GCA_026153275.1 Sciades herzbergii | reverse complement strand
GCCCTCGCCGGCCACGGGGCTTGAACCCGGACCTTCTTGCTGTGAGGCGACAGCGCTAACCACTACACCACCGTGCCACCCGAATGCATTATTTCACATTATATTACAGTATTTTATGGGAAATGATAGGCATTGTTTTCTACAGTATAGTACCATTTTAATGGGTAACAGTATGTTACTGTCAGAATTCGGCTGGTTTTTTAGCAATTTGTTAGTGTTGACATGTTTTGTATTTGCTATAAATCTATAGTTTATTTCTTATTTGCAAAAAGCATGTCATGAATGTTTGAGGATAGTAAGAGACTATAACCCTAGATCCAGCAGTCTACATCAATGACAAGCAACTGAAAAACACAGATGTTTTTGTGGACTTGGCGAGCATTATATCAAGTGATGCCCAATTGGACAGGGAGATATGCAACTGCTTTGCAAAGGCTAGCACATCCTTTGGTTGCCTGTGAAAGAGAGTGTGGAGTAGCCATACCATAACTTTATTTACAAAGGCAGCTGTATATTGAACAGTCATCCTGAGTACCTTATTCTACGGAACTGAATGCTGGACAACATACTGCTGCCACATCAAGCAGCTTGAAGCCCTCCAGCAAAGTTGTTTCAAGAAGATCTTGAAGATATCTTGGAATGAGAAAGTGTCAAATCTTGAGATGTTATGTAAAACAAACTGTTCATCTGTCGAAAGTGTTATCAAGCAACAACTTCAATGGACAGGACACCTTGTCCATATGGAGGACCATAGAATCCCTAAAACAGCTGTTTTATGGCAAACTAGCTTGTGGCGAGCACAGAGTTGGAAGGCCCAGAAAGCACTATAAATATTCTGTGAAAGATTCTCTTAAGAAATGCAGCATCACTGCCTGTGATCTCGAGCTGAAAGCAGAAAACCGTCCACTGTGGAGAGCCACCATCCAGAAGGG
This sequence comes from Sciades herzbergii, assembly GCA_026153275.1. Lineage (NCBI taxonomy): Eukaryota > Metazoa > Chordata > Actinopteri > Siluriformes > Ariidae > Sciades > Sciades herzbergii. Next base: position 56,147,163 of record JAPFFA010000007.1, on the reverse strand, counting down.
GGTAATCCACTTTTAAGGAAAATATAACATACCAGATAAATCAGGCCTGCCTAAGAAAGGTACCAGAAACTGCTGATGCCCCTTCAGATGCAATGTCTTCTCAAGGCCATGTGCATTGGCTGCTGGTCTTGCTGCCCACACTCGTGCTATCCACCAGTAATCATTGCTGAAACTGAGACGTGACATCCATGATGAGGATAATGATAATCCCACTGAGAACTGTGTGGGAACTGTGATGACAGCCTGGTGAAACCACCACCAATGCAGTGCACTGTTTCTCACACAACCACTCCCATGGTGCTGAAGAAACAGCCAGAAGTAGAGTGACCACAGGGTGGAACTGATCACATGCAGCTGGAGCAACAAAATCAGCACCTTATTTCACCCTCCTTGGGCAGCCAAGGGAATATAAAAAGGCACAACAATGCTCAGAGGATAGTCAGCATTTCACTTTGTGCAAGCTCACACACACTCTCCCTCTCTGCCTAGGCAACCTGGCAGATGCCAAAGACGATGATGAGCTTGAGCTCCAAGGACTCTACACTGGCAAGCAACACCACCTTTGGAATGTTGCAAGGCTTCAGGGCAGCCAGCCCCTGCCTGCAACCTCACCCTAGGCTGGTTTGGGCTCTCTGCCATCTGCACAGACTGCACTCATTTCACCACTCACTTTTCCTGCATTTCCCCATCCCTCTTTATTAATTAAAAATTCTTCAGGTTATACACAGAGACCTGATTTGTGTCTGTGTTCTCCCCATCTCGCAATGCGAGTGTTACAGTAGTGGAGAATTGAGTATAAGCATGACACCCCCACCCACATGGAACCCTTCCTGCACCATCTCCTGGAGACTAGTCTCCAGCAACAGGTGATTCAAGAACTTGTGAAGGGCCTCCAAGTCAACACTCAGGATTTGGTGAGCAGCGAGCCAAAGCCTCTTATTGCTCAACCCTTATGTTTTGTAATTTCCCAGGAATTTTTAAACAAGAGCCCAGTGTGTGTGTGTGTGTGTGTGTGTGTATTTAAGCGCAGACTCACAGAGTAGGACATGACAAGGTTAATCATGCCTTCCTTATCATCTCCTTGTCTTCCACTCAGGCTGTACCACTCATCAATGACTCCGTCTTCCTTCAAACTCTCTGGAATAGTCACATGAATCCAGGCAATGCGATCATCCCTGGAAAATGCCCTCTAAAAAAACAACATGGAACAAAGGAGTTCATATCTGAATGCCCACTTTATTTACTTTTTTTTATAAATAAAAAGACATGAGGAAGGCTGAGGCTCAGTATGTTCTGGTAAATGGTTCTAGGTTATAATCAAAGTATTCTGTTTCCATTGTGGACACTTACAAATATACCACTGGCTTTAAGGACTTACAGAAGAGGAACTGCTTCTGACTTGTGCAATATTTGGACAATTTTATGAAACTGAATGAATTTGCTTTTAAGTTGTTTGTTTCCTAAACAGCCTCAAAATATTAGTGGTAATGAACAAATTAATTTATTGACTTATGTACATTACTGGCTGTTGTTTTTGTATCTTTTCTTCACAGCTCTCACAATGTTTCCATCTTCCACTGCTGCAGTTTTTTTTTTTTTTTAGTTGACCTGTTTGATGCCTGGTTATTAATGCAGTGAAAACAGTGGTTTCTTTGCTGTATTGACTGTGACTAATGCTCGTGCAATGGTTCTGATGGATTTCGCCTCTTTTCTCTGATTCAACATGGACAGCTGTTCCTCATAGACAGCTCTCTGGTCTTCATGTTGGTTTATCTTTTGAACAATAAATGCAGTCTTTACAATTGAACCCCAGGGCTCAAACCAAGAGTAAACATTCAGAGCTATTAATTGTTTAAATAGCCAATCTAACAGGGTGCACCTGGGCAACAACAGACACCTCTTCTGATACTTTTGATCACCTTAAGAATTGGTCTGTCACCAAAGTTGCCAAGTTCTAAGTTGTTTAAAACATCTAGGAAATCAGGAGATGAACACAAGATGATGGATCAGAATTTCAGCTCTTTTGCGCTCAAACCCAAAGGTCTTCAGTGTATAGCAAAAACAAGAGAATTGGCCTTGTTCCAATACTTTCAGGGGGCTATGTATGCATGCATATATATATATATTATATATGATTACAATATGCCTGTGTACAGTACTATAGTATAAAATACCTCTGTAATTGTGATTTTCTTCCCATAAGAAATAGTTATAAATAGTCCATAAATAGTCATAATTACAAAAAATATAAAGTTATGCTAAATGTAATATTTGCAACACCTAGTTTTCACTTCCAGACCACTGACACAAAGGTTTGGATTGGTGTTTGGGGGAGAAAAAAAAAAAAAAGTATTTTTCTTTTGGCCTGCCTCATGTTAAAAACCACAGATGTGTTCATACTGTGAAGTTGAGATGCTAGCAATCAAGCGCAAGTAAATGAAGTGATGAAGCTGAAGCCTGAATGATACAAAGTCTACAGATAATATTTCAGACCAGGATAAAAGGTAACTATAATATGAAAATTTATCAGTACCATTAAACTCTTTGTTGTTGCAATAATTATTATTTCTAATGACTTTTTTCAGTTCCACTACATTGAGCTTGAGACTTGTCTCATTTTCTCAAAATAACAAAAGGTTATATTAATGAGAAACAGTAAAACGCCTGCAGTGAAATAGATGTTTCCCCAGCAAGCACCTATTTAAATAATAATAAAAAAACAAGACAAACATCTAGACACTATACTAGCCAGGTAATGTAGTTATAGTCTATAGTTATACTTAAAGTTGATACAGTTGATCAACTGAACCTCATCAAAGATTTCCAGGTAGAAGCAGTTGACTGTGGGTGGCAAAGGGCACTGAATCACTTTGTGCCAGTGTGGGTTTTCAGCTCCATTATATGCGGTACGTGTTTCATACATGGTGTAGCCGAGCCAGATTCTACAGTATGGGTCCATGCGCATCATGCCATAGTTCTTAGCCAACTTTGCCTGGAAAAGAAAGAGGAATTCCATTTCCAATGTATACTGTAGAAAACATAGTGTTGTTGTTTAAAAGAAAACTCACTACTGGTAAGTGAAAAATATTCAGCAGGACACAAATACTTATGCTTTGTCCATTTAAACTGACTCTAATGGCAAAAATGTGAATCTAAATTTTTTTCTTAATTTTTTTTAGATTTCTTAATTTTTCTCTTTATACATCCATTCTCATTCTGTATCTGTCTTTTTTATCTAATATGGCAGTGGAAAGATCATGGACAATCAACTAATCATCCGCAGAAAAGTGCATTATGCAAACTTTCACAATGCTCACTCGAAAAGAGTTGCATGATGACCTGAAAACAGCAGCAACAACATTCCACAGAGAATAATAAGCAATACACAAAGGTAAGCTACACCTCACAAAAACATTTCTCCTCAAAAAACAAGGACAGAGCATCTTTAGAGCATCTCAAAGCATGATACAAATCAAAACATTTTTGGAAAAATATACTCTAGCATCAGATGAAAGAAAAATTTAAGTGCAAAGTCCAAAAACATTGCGTGTGTAAACATGAAGTGGACATATGCACTGATAGAATATTACACACACACACACACACACACACACACACACACACACACACACACACACACACACACACACAGAGAGCATTTACAGAGGAGGAATCAATTTAAGCATAAAATTATTGGTCACATCACTGGCACAGGGTCTCTACTAATAATCAAGTATTAATAAATCAGATTTTACTGATGCAACTACATGAGAAATGATGCATCATGATTTCATCCCAAACTGCATCCGATGTGCACTTCTATTACATTTTGAACTTTTGAATTGGTGCATGGATGCAAATCCCAGATGTAAACCAGATATTAGAAGTAACAAGTTGCTTGATACAAGACTTCAAGCTGCTCAACAGTCCGTGATCGCCATTGTCCGATTTTCCTCTTCATGGTGCACCATACATTCTTGATAGGAACCAGAACTTGACTAGCAGCAGGCCAGTCAAGCACATGTCGTCTATGTCTATGTGTGAGTCCGCAGGCACTTACGGATGCATGTGCGGCAGAAGACAGCTTTAGAATAGCGAACCAAGCCAAAATGAGAGACAGGAATCAAGGTCAATAAATACGCTAAGGACGGGCAATCGGCAAACAGAGTGTCAGAGGAAATCAGGAATCAAGGAAATGAGAAAACACTAGCGAGAGGTCAAAAGGTAGATAGGCAGTCAGAGCGATAACAAGGCTTGGTATGATCGGTGAACCGGAACAATACTTCACGGTGAGTGCTTGTGTGACTAGTGCTTATATATGAGGTAGGTGATGAGGAAATGGATGACAGCTGTGAGTTCAGAAGAAAGGGGACAGAGGGTGCTGTGAGCTCTGGGAGTTGTAGTTTGAGCTGTCCATGTTTGTAGTCAGCTCTTCACCAGCGGGTTTACTGACAGAGCCCCCCCAAGGAGCTACCTCTGGGAGCTAAAGTCTTTTGGGGGCGTCCTCGACCTCTGGGTGCTGGCTTGCTGGGGTGCTGAGCGTGGAAGTCTTGTTTGAGCAGGGGGTCAAGGATGTCCTTGGATTTGACCCAAATGTGTTCCTTTGGCCCGTATCCTTCCCAATCTACCAGGTACTCAATCTGGCCACCTCTGCGCCTGGAATCGAGGATCTTGTTGCCCTGGTAGATAGGTTCTCCATTGAGGTTCAGACAAGGGTGGTCAAAAGTGGGTGTATTCTCGGCAAGTAGACCTGGAATGACGGGTTTAAGATTGGACATGTGGAAAGTAGGAGAGATTCTGCTGTGCGGTGGAAGTTCTAGTCAATAAGAGATGTCGTTGATGTGACGTAGTACCTTGAAAGGTCCAATGTATTGTGGTTGGAGCTTCTTACAGGCTTGTGTCTCACGTAGATTCTTTGTTGCCACCCATACTTGATCTCCCGGGAGGTACTGTACGTGGGGGTCTCTCCTCTATGATGATCAGCATAAGCTTTGTATTTCATGTAGACAACTTCTAATCACTGGTGAACCTCCTCCCAAACAGTCTGGCTGTGTTTGAGCCATTTGTCGACTGCTTGGACTTGACTGGGTGCATAGTCCCAGGGGAACAAGGGTGGTTGGTAGCCAAGTATGCACTCGAATGGTGTTAGTGGAGTCACAGAATGCTTCAGTGAGTTCTGTGCATACTCAGCCCATGGCAGGAAATGTGCCCAGCCCCCCGGTTGCGCATGCAGTAGATGCATAGGAAGCAGCTGATCTCCTGGTTGGCCCGCTCTACCTGTCCATTGGATTGGGGGTGGTAGCCAGATGTGAGGCTAATGGACACCACCAGCCTCTCCCTAAAGCATGACGAGAACTTGGATATGAACTGAGGACCTCGGTCACTTACAACGTCCTCAGGGATGCCGTAGTAGAGGAAGACTTGCTGATACAGAAGTTCAGAAATGCTCAGAAGAGGGATGAGTCTCAAGGCCTTCAAGAACTGGTCTATGGTGACCGTGATTGTGGTGTTGTTCTGGGATGCGGGAAGGTCTGTGATGAAGTCGATCACCAAGTGTGACCAAGGTCGCTGCGGGACAGGTAGAGGCATAAGTTTGCCAGCCAGAGGAGCTTGTGGAACCTTAGCCTGTGCGCAGTCGGAACAGGAAGAGACAAAACGGTTGATCTCGGCTACCATGTTGTCCCACCAGTACCTATTCTTCAGCATTTGGTAGGTGTGCTGACCGTTGGGGTGACTGGTAGCAGGAGAGGAGTGTGCCCAGGTGATGAGTTTGCCACATAGATGTGGGGGCACAAAGAGGAGACCAGGTGGGATGATGTTAGGAGTGGATTGAGGTTGTGACTTACGAATTTCACTGCCCAGATCCTATGCGATGGATTGGATGAAGTGTTGGGGTAGGATAATGGGTTGGGGTTCTGTGTCTCTGGGAGATGGATCCACAGCCCAGGACAGAGCATCCACCTTGGTGTTCTTAGATCCTGGTTGGAAGGAGATTGAGAAGTTAAACCAGGTGAAGAATAGTGCCCACCTGGCCTGACGTGGATTCAACCTCTTGGCCTTCTTGAGATACTCTAGATTCTTGGTCAGTTAAGATGGTGAATGGGTGAGTTGCTCCCTCCAGCCAGTGTTGCCACTCTTCTAGGGCTAGCTTGATGGCCAGCAGCTCACGATTGCCCACTTCATAGTTCCTTTCAGCAGGGGTAAGCTTTTTGGAGAAAAAGGCCACTGGGTGTAGTTTTGGCCTTTCTCCAAACTGTTGGGAAAGGATGGCTCCAACTCCTGTGTCAGAGGTGTCCACCTCTACGACAAATGGCTTTGAGGGTCTGGATGTTGGAGAATGGGAGCTGATGTGAATGTGGCTTTGAGCTGGTTGAACACTTCTTCCACCTGAGGATTCCACCTAAGGCACTTGGGACCCCTTTTTCAGGAGGGTGGTCAGAGGTGAGGCCAAGGTGCTGAAGTTCCTGATAAAACGGCGGTAGAAGTTGGCGAAACCTAGAAACCTCTGGAGGTCCTTGACTGACTTGGGTTGTGGCCATGAGGTGACGGCCGAGACTTCAGCAGAATCTATGCTGACTCCTTCTGGGCTGATGATGTAGCCCAAGAAGGAGATCTTGTCCAGGTGGAATTCGCACTTCTTGGCCTTGATGTAGAGGTGATTTTCGAGTAGCCGTTTTAGTATGGCTCTGATGACTGTGGAAATCTGAGGAGTAAATCAAGATGTCATCTATGTATGCAGTGACATACTTTCCCAGCATGTCCCACAGTCCGTCGTTGATGAAGTTTTGGAACACGCTGGGAGCTGAAGATAGGCCATACAGCATGACCTGGTATTTGAAGTGACCAGTGGTTGTGCTGAATGCTGTCTTCCACTCATCACCTCGTTTGATTTGGATCAAGTTGTAGGCACTTCTGAGATCCAACTTGGAAAATATCTTGGCCGATCAGAGCTGCTCCATAGCTGCTGGTACCAGTGGGAGAGGATATGGGTACTTGATCATGACCTCATTAAGACCTTGATAGTCAATGCAGGGTCAAAGTCCACCTCCTCGCTTCTTTACAAAATAGAATCCGGCCGAGGCAGGAGATTTCAATGGCTGGATGGACCCTGCTGGACCCTGTTTGAGAGCTTCTTGGATGTTGTAGCGTATCTCAGGGTGGGAGGAGCACAGAAGGACGGCAGGGCAGAACCAAGTTCACAAAACTCTTTATTTAAGACACTTTTCAGTCGTCTCGTAAGAACTCTCAGACACACACACGGACACACATACACACACATCCAGTGTCTGGTCGGGGAGAGAGCTCCCGTTCCTCTCTCGCTCTCTCCCTAAATAGGGTGCGGTCACTGGGGAAGACACACAAACACACGTTGATCAACATCAGGTGTAGTGATTCTGCCACTTACCTTCCCTGACTCTGCCCTCCGGTCACAAACCGACGCTTGACCACGCCCCCGCTGCCACAGATGTATTCCTCCATGATGGCATGTTCTTTCTGGGAAAGGGGACAGATGCACCCTCATGGTGGTGCCGTGCCTGGTACCAGGTCGATGGCACAGTTGTAGGGTCTGTGCAGGGGTAGTCTGCAGGCCTTCCCCTTACTGAAGACCTCAGAAAGATCCTGGTAGCATTCAGGAATGTTGTCCATGGAGGCTAGAAGTGGGCTCTCTACTGAGGTGGAGAAGATGATGAGTTGAGGACAAGAGAGGCAGCTCTGGAAGCACGTAGGTGACCACTGGAGTATCTCCTTGTTCTGCCAGGAGATGAGGGGGTCATGCAGTTGTAATCAGGGGTAGCCAAGGATGATATCATGGTGCTCAGTAGTCATGACATACAAGGAGATCAATTTGTGATGGAGAGCTCCTACTTGTATTTGTCCAGGAAGTAACCAGGCCGTTGCCTATGAGTCCACCATTGATGGTCCGGATGCTAAGTGCGCTCTGCAGAGGGGTGATCAGCAGGTGGAGTTTCTGTGCGAGAGCTTTGCTGATGAAGTTCCCCTCTGCTCCTGAGTCTATAAAGGGGGACAGCACATGAGTGGAGGATGCCAACTTCAGTATTATGGGGATTTTGAAGGACTTTGAGTGGAGCTTCCTCACCGGACTTGGGGAGCAAGTGGATCTCTCGGTGAAGGTCCCTCGGACAGGTTTGACTGGACAGCGCTGGAGGTTGTGATCAGTGCTCACACAGTAGTAACACAAACCCTCTTTATGTCATCTGGCATGCTCATCGTGGGACAACCATGAGTGAGAGAGTTCCATGGGTTCTTGGTCCTCTGGAGGCAGGTTAGGTTTCTTATCTGTGAAGAGCAAGGGCCAGTGTTTCAACAGCTGGTCCAGTCAAATAGCCAGTTTGATCAAGGCATCCAGTGAGAGATTCTCATCCCTGCACGCCAGCTCACTGAAGATTTCAGGACACAGTCCCTGATGAAAGACCGCCTTGAGTGCTGGGTCGTTCCAACCACTGGAGGCTGCAAGGGTCCTAAAATCCAGGGTGTATTTAGCGACGCTCCTAGTGTCCTGTGAGCTAGTGAGAAGGCTTTCCCCGACTTCAGTTCCCTCAGGTTAGTGGTCGAAAACCTTCTTGAAAAAGGAGAGAAATCTCCTGGTGTCGAGATTGGTGAGCATTTGTTTGCGTTCTCCTAGCAGCCACCTCTGGGCATTGAAAGCCATCTGCTTTGGATCCTCTGCTACATCCATAATGGCGAAGTATCCTGTGAGTACACAGGCACTTACGGATGTATGGTATGTGCAGCGGAAGACAGCTTTAGAATACCAAACCAAGCCAAAACGAGAGACAGGAATCAAGGTCAGTAAACACGCTAGGGTCAGGCGATTGGCAAACAGAGTGTCAGAGGAAATCAGGAATCGAGGAAACGAGAAAACACTAGCGAGAGGTCAAAAGGTAGATTAGGCAGTCAGAGAGATAACAAGGCTTGGTATGATCGGTGAACCGGAATGATACTTAGCGGTGAGTGCTTGTGTGACTAGTGCTTATATACTGAGGTAGGTGATGAGGAAATGGATGACAGCTGTGAGTTCAGAAGACAGGGGACAGAGGGCGCTGTGAGCTCTGGGAGTTGTAGTTTGAGCTGTCCATGTTTGTAGTCAGCTCTTCACCAGCAAGTTTACTGACACTACGAAGCCATGCTGTTGTAGCCCATGCAGAATGAGGCCTGGCTGAAAGAAGAATGAACTTCCTGGGAACAGATGTTGCCTTGATGAATATGTCTCTTGAAAATCCCAATATACTAGGTGCATCTCAAACAATCAGAATTTCATGAAAAAGTTCAATATTTTCCATCAGTTTTTAAGAGAGTGAAAATTTAACTTTGTCTAGACTCATTACCTGTAAACTAAAATGTTTCAAAATGTTCAGTGTCCTTAGACAGAGAGCTGCTCCACTTCCCTTTTCTTTCATCAACTTTCTGTCAGATTTAACTTTGTGCTCGGTCACTGAATTCTTATGCAGATTTGACAAACCTGATGGTGCTAAAGAAACCATCTGGACTTGCTTTTGTTGCAAATAAAATGCAGATTTTCTATTTCACTAAACCAATAAATCTGAGGAAAGCTATATATTTCACCAAAAAGTACTTCTGGAGATACAGACCAACTGTGCCATCATCTATCAAACTCAAAACATACACTTATTGTTCTCTATATTTAGTGCAGATGCATGTAATAAGACATCTTCTCATATGCAACATAAACAAACCATTACAAGCAGTTACTTGTAACCAATGAAAAAGAGGCTCAACAGATAATCACAGAAGCAGAAGACCTTGAAGTCAACATTGTACAAATATCTACATATTGAATAAAATCACTGAATATAAATGAAAATTTGGTTGCAAGAAAGTGAAAACTAGTGGAGATATTAATTGTTGAAAACAAATGATTCTTCATTTGGGTCAATAAATATTTTGAATAATTTGATTTCTGTACAACAGTCACTAACCACAGTTTACAAGAAAACATGTTGAAAATTAGAGTTTTATTGGCTGTTCAGTATAAATTTCAACCCAATTAAGTGAAAAATAAGCATTTAGTGAGTGCAGCAACGGGGGCATGGTTGAGTGTTGGTTTTGAATGGTGAGGACTCAGGTGAACCAGAAAGTGACATGTGGTGAGTGACACTTGTGATTGATTACTGGCTGTCTGCTAATATCTGCCTTTGGTCTTTCAGTGGTCAGTCATCAGAGAGAGATGGCTGTACTGCCAAGCACTAGGTTTGTATCTGTGTGAAGTAAATCACTGAAAGGTGAAGCAAAGAAAAATAAAAATGCACCTGGAACTGTCATGCCTGTCTCCCAGCTCCTCATTGCCCAAACCGTGAAAGTGTTACACTGGTGCCAAAGCACAAGAGTGAAGAACAAAAGCTAACATGGAGTCTGAACCAGTTAAAGAGCTCCTCCAGACACTTGTCAGCAACTTCCAGCACCAGCATGAAGACCTCATCATGCTGTACGTAGAGCAGGGGCAGCACTTTTTGGCTTTGCTTGAGGCCCAGGTGGAGGACCAGCAGGTGATCCGGAGCCTGGTCCAGTAAGCAGGTAAAACAGCGGTCGCTTCTGCAACCAGTGTTCCCATCCAGCTGGTCAAGATGGGGCCGCAGGATGACCCACAAGCCTTCATAGAGTTGTTCAAGCATGTTGTGGAGGTGAGCTTGTGGCCACACTCACAGTGGGTGGCCCATTTATTGCCATTCCTGTCGGGGGAAGCCCAGCTCATGGCTTGGCAGCTCCCTGTCACCAGCATGCTGGAGTACCTAGACCTGAAGTCAGCTATACTGCTGTGGGTCAACTGCACACCAGAAGAACATCACCAGTGATTTCACATGCTGGCAAACAGTGAAGTCTGCTGCCAGTTTGCTTTCGCTCAATGGCTCGAAGATGCCGGTCAATGGTGGTTGCTGACTGGTGAGTGCAATGCTGAGGACATCATTGATAGAGTGGGATTCAAGCAGTTTTTTTGCACTGCTAAATGACACATCGACGTGGCTCCATCATCACCATGCGTCATTATTGGAGGAAGCAGTCCAGCTAGCAGAGGACTATCTAGTGGCGTTTCCAGGAGCGGGTGCTCCCACAGTTTCTCTCTCTCCCTCTCTTCCATCCTCCCCTACCCCAGTCCCACAGAAATGGGGGGGAGGCAATTCCCCCAAAAAACACTTCCCAAAACCATGTCTCTCCCCATGCCTCCTCAACCCCTTCTCCTTCTGTGTCTGTGCTGCTGCTAATCCCCTCTCTCTCTCTCTCTCTCTCTCTCTCTCTCTCTCCACAGGTGGACCAATCTGTGCCCACTGAAATTGGGAGAAAGCCCAGGCAGGTCTGTCAGCACAGCAAAAAGGCTGGGATTTCCCAGAATCAGCATTCCCGCAAAGAGGTGGGGATTCTAATTTGTATTCCTGATGTGCCACACACTTCACCTGGTCAAGCAGGAATATACTGCATCTCTATGATTCTTCAAGAGGGTACACATCAGGCTTTTGTTGGGTTCTGATTGTAACCAGACCTTGATGCATCAAAGCCTAATTCAATGTGGGGCACTGGGAAATGCACGGCTGGTGAAGGTGGGGGGTATGCATGGGGATGTTCACAAATATCCACTAATGCCCATCTAATTGCCCATCACCCATCTGGGGTGAAAAACATAGTATGGAGGTGGTAGTTAGCTGAAACCTCACCTATCCACTGATCCTGGGGATAGATTGGCTGGAGTTTAGAAAATTAATACAACAACTAGTAGTGGATGGGTCCTACAATAGCATGTCACGGGGAATCCCATTGCAACATTGGCTGGGTGGGCGGTCCCAGAGCTGTCCACATCATGATAATATAGAAAGTGGGGAGGGCGCCCCTCCTCACTCTCTGGGGAATTCCCTCAGGGATTTCCCACAGAAGCAAATGCGAGACGAGACTCTGAGATACGCTTTTGACCAAGTGAAAGTAATTGATGGTCAAAACCTCCAACCTAATGTCATGCTGTCCTGCCCGTATTTTTCCATTGTTAAGAATAAACTATATTGAGTCATGCAGGACACTCAGAGTATTACATTACATAGCATTTAGCAGATGCTCTTATCCAGAGCGACGTACAACAAGTGCAAAAGTCAGGTACGTGAAGTGTTGAACTTCTAGACAAGAAAGTTCTAGTGCCAACTGAACAAGTGATAGAACAATACCAAGTGTAATATTCTGAGCTGCAGGGGTTTGATGGTAAATGCTGGAAGGCCAGCAAGGAGAGAATTGCAGTAGTCCAAGCAGGAGAGGATCAGGGCTTGGACCAGGAGTTGTGTAGATTAGGTGGTGAGGAAAGGGTGGATCCTTTGAATGTTGTAGAGGATGCTGGAAATGCACAATTGTGGTATGTTGTGCATTTCCAGCGGGATGGGCTCTGCACTCGGCACTCGACTTTTAAGGACTTTCCCCTGAAGATGGCGTCTGGAGAAGAACAACTTCAGGTAAGGTACTGGCTTTGTATTTACTCTTCTACAC